>JZKD02S0080106.1:249383-268897 GCA_000966675.3 Picea glauca | reverse complement strand
TTAGATATATAGATTACATATTTCAGTTGTGTAGGTATAATTTACTTCATTGCTTTTTTGTATGTGTTTTGTCATTTTAAATGTTGTGTTTGGTGTTCATCATTTAATTGTTTAATTTCCCTTTTGTAGGTTTCTTGTAGGAGATAGTTGTTTATGAAGCTGTGTCTTTTACTGCTTAGTGAATGGCTTGCAAGATAATAACATAAATGGTGTGTTAAAATGTTAAATTGATTTCTGTAGGTTAAAACAAAGTATTAGTTTAAGATAAAGTTTCTTTTGCAAGTTCCGATGGATTAATAATTAAAAGTTTTATTAGTTGATTTAATTCTTTGTTTTAGTTATGCTTTACTGAATCTATTTTGCTTATCAATCTTGTTGTAGTATGCTAAGATAGAAGTATAATTTGGATTATGTTTTTACAAGCATGCTAGTTTGAAATTTGAGTTTTTAAAGATAGGATTAAGTCCAGTTTAATTATGAAATTCCAGTTTAGATATTGTTTTGGGATTATGTTTTTACAAGGATTCTAGTTTGCAATCTGATTTTTAATAATAGGATTAGCTTAGTTTAACTTATGAAATATCAGTTTTATATTTGAGTTGTGATTTTAATTAGAAGTTTGAATTTGAATTAAGTTTTTAATCATAAGTTTATAGACTTGTGAAATTACTTGAGTTAGCATAAGAGTGCATTTGAATAAAGTATAATCGTGTTTTCTTATCATCGATGATTGATATATGAAATTGAGAGATCACATGGATTTTTAGGATAGTTAATGTTTCTTCTATGTGTTATTGGATAAATCAGAAGGTACGAACACTAACTGATCTCCCTAGATCCACCTAGATCTAGAACAAAACACACCAAAACATGACGCTTTCCTTAAGTTTTAAATATTGAATTTACAAACTAAAGAGGGATAGGTGACATACCGTTTAAACACCACTTCCTCTCGCCATCGCCATCCTATCTCCATTCCAATTCTCATATAATGATGAACCTACAAAAGAACACAACCAACCAAAGTGATAGTAATAGCATAAACTCAATATCAACCTATGTATGTGATCAAGGAATCATACAATAAAACACAACAAGATTTATAGGAAAGAATCATAGTATTGTATCATATTAAATGTGAAAGAGAGATTACAACCATGGACTTTATGTCATAAGGTCCCTTCCAACTTTCCTTCATTCCCCACACACTTCCACTCCAAGAATTCTGAGAACATAGATCTGATAATATTCACAATCTATCTTGACAAAATGGCTCATCTAGCCAAGCTAACAATCTCCAAATCTTAATCCAATCCAAGCTCCAAAATTAAAAGCTCCAAACTCAAAATCTAATCTCATCCAAGCCAACTTTCTCCATGAGAGCTCATCTCCTTTTATAAGATGAGAGGATAAGGTGAGGAGGTTAGGATGATCCCACCAAATCATTAAAGTGAGTAAGATCCAAACCGTTCGGATGCCACCTCACCATGGAAGTTTCTCCTTCTATAAGCATCGAGAAGATGCTTGTTTTTCCCATGTATGAGCATTCTTGCACCCTGTTTATAGAGAAACCCGTGAACCTCTCACAACCCAACTATGGTACAGCCTATGAGAATCGGGCATTCTCACACCCTAGCCATAGTGCAGCATGAGAAAATAATTTTTAATAGGGTTTTCATAAAGGAAATTGCAACTTATTTTCTCAGGAAAAGTTCTTCTCCCTTCTTTCTTTAGGAACTCAGGCCATTGACCCCTATGAAGACTACATACAGGTTTAAATCATTAACAGTCATAGGGATGACAAAAATAATGTGTAACAGAGAGCTCCCCAAAGTATGAAGTTAGAACAGAGTGATAGCTGAAATACTTTGTTGAGTGTGTGTAGGGAACAAGGAACAGTTGGTCGAAAAACTGCCAACAAACAAGGAAATACAGTACAATAATATATCATCATTGAGGTAGGCATTCCCATACTTAAAATACAAATGACTCAGAGCATAAATGTCGACATGTGAAGATCCATGTCAAGTAAGACAGGTCATGGCCACCAAACATACACTGTGGATCCATGCCATTATGACTTAAATATGAACATAGCCACAAAAAATACATTGTGGATCTATGTGTTAAAGATTCAAATTTGAACAGAACCACCAGACATACAATGTGGATCTATGCAACAGTACAAACTGAATATACTCCAATGCAACCTGAATTTGTTAGAAAATATTCAGGGTCTTCATCTCTATCACTCTATAGTACGAATCTAACCATGCGAATACATGTGTTGAAGTCGAACATGGTAGAAACCACTTGATTACCGGTCATTAGTGTATATCGTTAACAAGTATGAGGGAAATCACAATTAATGTCAATGACTCCCAAGATACACTAGTACAATCCAACGAATGTGAATTAATGAGTTGAAGTCGAACACTCGGCGAAATCTCCCAATCAGGGGTCAATAATGAAAACCCATTGTCGAAAGTGAGGAAACCTGCCATTGAGACATGCAAGTTCCAAGGTACCAATTGGTTTCTAAGTCTAATTCCTAGCTAATGAGTTGAAGTCGATAGGAAAAGACTCGTCACAGGAGGGCCTTAATGTATCCCACATTAATGACACGAAACAAGTAACAAGATTTGATGTAGATCAGAGTAACAAGTGATTTAGGACTAACTCAGGGATGGTCGATGCAACAGAAGACTTGAAGACTGCAGACATGGTCGACGCAATAGAAGGATTTTCGGGTTGAAATTCTCTTTGAACATATTGATGACACGACAACTATCTTGGAAAATACTGACTCAACAACAGGGATCACAGACCAATTTGTAATCTTATAATGGAGTATGACCAAGAGACGAGTGGGTTTTCAAACCTAGACACAAAGCGATTTAAAGGGTGTCATGTTCAAAGGTGACTCTTCAATGGAATACAGGTTTAGACACATTTCTTTTCCAATTTTTCCCCCACCATTTATGGCGAGTACCTCTTTATTTTTACGCAAGCTTGAGGAGGATAACATATGCTTGTCAATTTAAGCTCATCCTTTGGAAGAGTCCCTCGGATTATGTTTAACGAACCCTAAGAAGGAGTGGTTCAGTCCCATACGGATCTTTCGATGCTTTTTTAACGAGTCCAAAGATAGAAAACTCAGGGTTTTTCATGTTTATAGAGTCTGAAAAACACTTAAAGAGAACTCTCTCAGTTCCTTTTTCGTAAAGTATTCTAATGAGACCGAAAAAGAGATAAACTATCGCTCAATAGATGTGTTTTCTAATACTTTAACGAGCGTGAAAAGAACGAGATCGCTTGGAAATATTTTCATGTTTAGAGAGTCTGAAAAGAGCTTAAAGGGAAATCCCACGAGTTCTTTTTTCGTATAACCTTTACGAGTCCAAAAAAGTGATAAAAGTATACTCGGTTACATTCTCATTGATTTATGAGCATGAGAAAGAAAAAATACTAAGCCCAGTAACTTATTCTCATGTATTTACGAGCATGAGAAAGAACAAAGACTAAGCTCATAATTGTTTTCATTTTTACACAAGCTTTAAAACAAAACAAAATTGTTCTTGGGATAGATTTTATTTTTACACAAGATTAAAAACTAAACAAAACTATGCTTGGGCCCGGTTTCATTTTTACACAAGATTGAAATATAGAAAACTATTCTTGAACTTCCCAACACATAACACAGGGATGGTTGGTACTTAGCCCCCAGCTTAAGAAGCTAGCAGTTTAACTTCAGCATGAAGTCCAGAGGTCGTAGCCAAATGCCCCCCAAGATTCATTTCATCCAACTACAAAGGTGAATGAAATGAAGCTTCAAATACTAGACGAGGGACTTGACTCAAACAAAGAGGGGGAACAATTTGTTTCATTTTTAAACGAGCTTGACACAAGAATAAGAACTATGTTCGTGAATCTAGGTTTAATCCCCATACCTCTGTTTCATTTTTTAATGAGGATTCCACAGAGACAAAAAAAGCTATCCTCATAAGTGGTTTCATTTTTTAACAAGCTTGAAATCAGAAAATCATACTCAAAGACCTCTGTTTCATTTTTTAACGAGGTTGCCTCAAAGACGCAAAAACTATCCTCGGAAACTCTCTTCTTGATCATGGATTCCAAGAGGACAATGCTCTGGAATGACACCATGTCAAGGGACAAAACTCGGTCATGGCTTCCAAGAGGTCTTCACTGGAAGGAATAAACACACTCTAGAAGGACACCATGTCGATGGTCGCAATAGGAGTAAAGAGATCAGGCTCTAACAACCCTATCGAAGAGATCACCATGTCAACTACTAGATCTAAGTCATCATAAGTTGAATCCATGGGCGACAACGTAACATAATTGACCTATGGTGGGGGCGATAGCATATAGGAACCATTTAGGGAGGAAATCCAGTCGGGGTCAATGAATGAAAGTTGATCAACAGTGACAACTCCATTGTGAGGGAAAGATATCACATGAAAAAGAGTAGACACAATATCTTTCATGGCATAGACATAATCTCACCCAAGGAGTAAAGTGAAATCCAAAGTGTCTTGGGCTAACATGACGTCAATAAAGACAGTTTTCCCTCCCAAAGTTACAGGAAACTGAGGAAGGGTCCCTAAAGGTTGATTGGTTCTTCTGTTAAAAGATAATAAATTCTACGTAACTGACACAAGCTGAGGAAAACTCAAAGCTTGCCAAGCAAAAGAGGACAAAATACTAACGGATGCACATTCATCTATCAGTGTCTGAGGAACGTCTCGACCACAAACTTGTACTGTAATATAGAAAGGAATGTGAGAGGGAAGATGAGGTCTATTTAGCACACCCCAATCAAAATGGATGGCCTCATAACTTGGAGGGGGTTCCACGGGAGAAGGAGGAATAACCCCCAGCATGTTAGATTATGTATCAATGAGAAAAACATGGGGAGTATCGGGTTTACTCTCTAGCGGGAGAGTAGGATAGACCGATGGAGAGATCAGATCGACCACTTGGGTTTCATTCTCCAAGGGGAGAATGGGGTCGACATGTGGAAACGGATCGATCGCTTGGGTTTCACTCTCTAACGAGAGAGTGGTATCAACCAAGGATGGGATTAGATCAACCACTTCATTAACACTCTCTAAACGGAGAGTGGGATCGACCGAAGATGGGATCAGATCAACCACTTTGTTAACATTCTCTAAAGGGAGAGTGGGATAGACCAAAGATGAGATCATACCGACCACTTTGTCAACTGGTACAATTAAGGACATGAACAGATTGACGACATGATCAATCGGATTGACCGGTCACGGGTCCGGAGTGATCATTCCATCAACTACAGGGGGGTTGAGAGAAAACTTACGATAAGCAGCTAGAAGTTGAGGCTTTGAAACAGTCATGTCTTCTAGTAATTTTGAGGCTTTTTCCATACAAGGGAAAAGGTGAGTTAGATGACTCCCTTTGCATAACATACACGGGAACTTGACTCTACTTTTCTTCTTCCCAATGGTATCGTGAATAGTTGATGGGAGGTCATCATCATGTTGTTCAGAGGCTGACGACATGGGTTGGTCAAGGTGTGTAGACCATAATTCTATAACATTGGATAGACCAGAGTAATCCTTAAGAAGATGGCTACCCTTACAAAGACTGCAAGGGTACTTGCGATTACAAATTGTTTGGGTGATCTTGACATCATCAACACTCTCAGCATGATTAACAGTAAATGGTTGTTTTCCAACATGTTTGACAGTGGTTAGAGGTTTTGACCCTTGTTTATATTTACTCTTCTTAATCTTTCTTTTCTTATTCTTCTTATTCACCGGGTTACTAGCTTCAGAAATTTCACTCGACAAATAAGATGAAATGGAAGGTAACCTTGCAAGCGAAAAAGGTAAAGAAGACCTTACTAAAGAAGAAGGTGAAGGATCAACATGAGGTTGATGCTCTTGGGGGGAAGTACTTGTTATTGAAGCACTAACTGCATTCGGGATTACCTGAGTGTAAAACAACCATACCGATAATCCAATCCTGAGACCTAGAAGGTTCAAAGTAGCGATGTGATGAGGACCAATGCTTCCATAAGAAGGAAAAACAAAAGGTTCCCCTTGAAAATGGGTTCCTTCATTGTTCATTTAGGAAACTGACGCCATATAAAACAAATCCAACCTAGATTCTGCTAGGGAAAACAAATAGCACATGCTAAAAATCTAGGAAGCAAGCAAACAAACAAAACCTTCTCACAATGAGCACACTAGTTAGTGATGAAATCCAACGTCATGAGAACAAAGTAAGAAGGGGTTGAGATAGAGAGGGTGGAAAAGTTACGTTGATGACCTACTTAATGGTCTTACACCATGGTGCAAGCCCCCACACATAATCGTGGGTATACCCTCCAAGGAGCCCGAGTGAGTTTGGCCAACGTTGATTCCAGGTGCCGTGAAGACTTGCCCCTCCATAGTCACCTTATGTAAAGAACCTAGAGAGATAGGCCACTAAGGTTACCAATTACTACAGTGCTGCCTGGGGAAATAGTCGACAGTCTGATCCACGCACAAAGTCAGGCTATCTATCCCAAAATCAACTCGAAAGGCTTCCACTCATAATTGTGGGTATACCTTCAAGTGACCCCCATAATACACACAATCTCTACACCAAGACCAACAAATCAGGATGAGTAACTCTGATCCAGGTGGATATCGGTGGCCACCCACCTTCTCCAACTGGCCCAAAACATGTTTCTAGCAATTTTGGTAATTTACTATTTTTAGCAGTTTTTAACTTACGGGGCCATTTTGATGCCCTAAACGATGTTTTTTGAGAAAACGGGGATCAACATGGATCATAGATAAATTTTTATCACCCAAAAGTTGTAGTTCTCGGATATATATTTCCAACGAGCTATCGAGCGCCCCAAACAGAGATCGTATGAAAAAGTTACGCCCCTGGGAAGTTGACGTATCAACTACCCCCATCGGGGCCCACAAACCTTTTGGCTTTTCATCTTCTGGGGTTAGGGTTTTGGATTTTACTTATGTTAAAAAGGCCCTTAGGGCCTCATTGTAAAAATCATCTTCTCACGGATGCAAGTAGCCATCACATCTCTTCTCAGAGATAAGCTACCACCATTCTAGCGAGTCTTTCACTTTGTATTTTACAGTCTCTGTACATTTATTTCATTAATATAAATCCTGTATTATTGTATATCTGTGACTCTTGTTTTATTTCCGCTATATCTTTGTTATATTGTTGTCTTTCTTGCAATATCTCTAAATATTTATGTGTTATATCTCTGCTCTCATTTAGTGCCGAAAATAATCTAGATTAGTGGTATCAGAGTAAGCTACTCTTGATCGTTTTCAGTACATGTCCCCGACGAGGTCTGAGTATAGAAATTTGGGTCTCAATCTTGTCTCTCTTGAGGAAAATCACTCTCACACACCTAAGAAACCCTCAATGGAGGAAGAAAATAAAAACAACGGAGCAGACGATCCTATCAGTCTGTTCCTTGAGCAAGCTCTCACATGACAGAGGGACGAAATGATGGAGAATTTTTCCCACATCCTTCAATGTCTCTCGATAGCATCAGGCGCATCTTCATCAAGCGACCACTTTGGAGGCACCTCGCCTTTCAAGGTAGAGGTTAATTTTGATATTCCTGTATTTGAAGATCAAATTGATGCAAATGCCCTAGATAAATGGTTAAATCTCCTAGAAGGTTATTTCTCTGTTCATAACTTTTTCGACAAGGAAAAGATCACCTTCTCACTCCTTAAGGATCTCCCCCATGTCAAACAGTGGTGGGAAACTTACTGGGAGTAGAGTTCCACAAAGGAGTCTGGAATATATGGGGTCGATCCCACTTGGTATTTTTTTGTGGATGCAGTAAAGGAACAATATTACCCTGTTGGAAACTATGAGGACTAGTACATGAGATGGACCACACTGCGACAAGAGAGGGCCCAAGCAGTTCCAGAGTTCACCAATACCTTCCATACCTTGCGCACCAAGCTAGGTATCAAAGACTCCAAACGACATTTGGTTCTGAAATACTTTGGGACTCTACACAGATACATCCAAACTAAAATGGAGTTTTTGGACATCTCATCACTCGGTGCTACCTATCGATATGTTTTTAAAATCGAGCAAATATTTAAGCACCAGAATAAATGGGAGCTTGGGTCTATAAATCCAAAACAACCAAAGTATGACAAAGACAACCCTAAAAAACAGTCTCTTGAAAACCAGTGCAAGCCACAGGAAAAGAAAAGTCACGGGAAGACAAAGAAGGACACCAAAAAATGGTGCGATTTCCACAAAATCCCCTGGCACAACATCGATGAATGTCGCTCAAAACAGTCATTGGTGGCTAACATCAAAGGCAAGGATCCAAACCCTGATTCAGAATTTGATTCTGAAAATACTGGTAAAAGAGAGATCATCAACGTAGACCCCACTGCTATTGTCGCGACTGCAGCAATTCAACCAGAAGAACCAACAGATTCAGAAGAGGGGGAGCACCTCTTTCATTCACAGATGTGGGTGAAGGGGACCTCGCTGCATTTTAATGTTGATAGAAGAAGCCAGAATAACCTCATCTCAGCAGAGGTCGTCAAACAGTTGGGATTGTTGACAACACCACACCCGCAACCATACAGCATCGAGTGGCTTCACCAAGGACGAGATCTTCATGTCAGCCAGCAGTGTCGATTGTCATACAACATCCAACCCTTGAAGGATGAGGTATTATGTGATGTTTCCCCACTGGATGTTTGTGATGTTCTCTTGGGCCATCCATATATGTGGAAGCTCCACGCTATTTATGAGTCTCGACCCCATAGTGTCATTGTTACTTTGGGGGATCATCTCTATAGAATACCAGAGGTAGTTCTGACTATTGTCCCATGTAAAAAGTATCGCAAGGTAGTATCTCATACTACAAAATTCATCTTTTCCACAATCTGTTCAAAAGGGGAACAAAAGGATACTGCAACCACTACAGCCTTAGACCAAGCACCTTCTATCCACCAGAAGCAAGTCGACAAGGTTGCAGCAAAGCACAAAGATTCATTCTACACACATTCATCTCATGTATCCAGACTGGTTAAAAAGTTCCAACCCTTACAACTGTAGGTTCGTGACAGCCTTCAACAAACCAAGTAGCACAACATCTCTAGCAAGGCAAGCAGCTCACCAAGATTCAGATTCAACAATTCCTTTTCCCTCTCCCTCAGGAACCCAAGGCAATGGAGACCATTTCTTCTTGAGGGAGAATTGATCCAAGTGGATATCGGTGGCCACCCACCTTCTCCAACTCACCCAAAACATGTTTCTAGCAATTTTGGTAATTTACTATTTTTAGCAGTTTTTAACTTCCGGGGCCATTTTGAGGCCCTAAATGATGTTTTTTGAGAAAACGGGGAGCAACATGGATCATAGATCATGTTTCTCACCAAAAAATTTTAGTTCTCGGATAGATCTTTCCAATGAGCTATCGAGCTCCCCAAACGGAGATCGTATGCAAAAGTTACGCCCCTGGGAAGTTGACGTATCAACTACCCCCATCGGGGCCCACAAACCTTTTGGCTTTTCATCTTCCGAGGTTAGGGTTTTGGATTTTACTTATGTTAAAAAGGCCCTTAGAGCCTCATTGTAAAAATCATCTTCTCATGGATGCGAGTAGCCGTCACATCTCTTCTTAGAGATAAGCTACCACCATTCTAGCGAGTCTTTCACTCTGTATTTTACAGTCTCTGTACATTTATTTCATTAATAGAAATCGTGTATTACTGTATATCTGTGACTCTTGTTTTATTTCCACTATATATCTATTATATTTTTTTCTTTCTTGCAATATCTCTAAATATTTATGTGTTATATATCTGCTCTCATTTCGTGCCGAAAATAATCTGGATTAGTGGTATCAGAGCAGGCTGCTCTTGATCATTTTCAGTGCATGTCCCCAACGAGGTCTGAGTATATCAAGGTGGGTCTCGAGTTTGTCTCTCTTGAGGAAAATCGCTCTCACACACCCAAGAAACCCTCAATGGAGGAAGAAAATAAAAAGTACGGAGCAGACGATCCTATCAGTCTGTTGCTTGAGCAAGCTCTCACGTGACAGAGGGACGAAATGATGGAGAATTTTTCCCACATACTTCAACGTCTCTCGATAGCATCAAGTGCATCTTCATCAGGTGACCACTTTGGAGGCACCTCGCCTTTCAAGGTACAGGTTAATTTTGATATTCCCGTATTTGAAGGTCAAATAGATGCAAATGCCCTAGATAAATGGTTAAATCTCCTAGAAGGTTATTTCTCTGTTCATAATTTTTTCGACAAGGAAAAGACCACCTTCGCACTCCTTAAGGATCTCCCCCATGTCAAACATTGGTGGGAAACTTACTAGGAGCAGAGTTCCACAGAGGAGTCTGGAATATATGGGGTCGATCCCACTTGGGATTTTTTTGTGGATGTGGTAAAGGAACAATATTACCTTGTTGGTAACTATGAGGACCAGTACATGAGATGGACCACACTGCGACAAGAGAGGGCCCAAGCAGTTCTAGAGTTCACCAATACCTTCCATACATTGCGCACCAAGCTAGGTATCAAAGACTCCGAATGACATTTGGTTCTAAAATACCGTGGGACTCTACACAGATACATCCAAACTAACATGGAGTTTCTGGACATCTCATCACTCGGTGCTACCTATCGATATGTTGTTAAAATTGAGAAAATATTTAAGCACCAGAACAAATGGGAGTTCGGGTCTGCAAATCCACAAAAACCAAAGTATGACAAGGACAACCCTAAAAAATAGTCTCTCGAAAACTAGTCCATGCCACAGGAAAAGAGGGTCACGGGAAGACAAAGAAAGACACCGGAAAATGGTGCGATTTCCAAAAACTCCCCTGGCACAACACCAATGAATGTCGCTCAAAATAGTCATTGGTGGCTAAGATCAAAGACAAGGATCCAAACCCTGATTCAGAATCTGATTCTGAAAATACTGGTAAAAGAGAGATCATCGACGTAGACCCCACTACTATTGTCGCGACTGCAGCAATTCAACCAAAAGAACCAACAGATTCAGAAGAGGGGGAGCACCTCTTTCATTCACAGATGTGGGTAAAGGGGACCCCACTGCATTTTATTGTTGATAGTGGAATCCAGAATAACCTCATCTCAGCAGAGGTCATCAAACAGTTGGGATTGTTGACAACACCACACCCGTAACCATACAGCATCGGGTGGCTTCACCAAGGACGAGATCTTCGCGTCAGCCAGCAGTGTCGATTGTCATACGGCATCCAACCCTTCAAGGATGAGGTATTATGTGATGTTTCCCCACTGGATGTATGTGATGTTCTCTTGGGCCAGCCATATATGTGGAAGCGCCATGCTATTTATGAGTCTCGACCCCATAGTGTCATTGTTACTTTAGGGGGTCATCTCTATAGAATAGAAGAGGTAGTTCTGACTATTGTCCCACGTAAAAAGTATTGCAAGGTAGTATCTCATACTACAAAATTCATCTTTTCCACAATATGTTCAAAAGGGGAACAAAAGGATACTGCAACCACTACAGCCTCAACCCAAGCACCTTCTATCCACCAGAAGTAAGTCGACAAGGTTGCAGCAAAGCACAAAGATTCCTTCTGCACACATTCATCTCATGTAGCCAGACTGTTTAAAAAGTTCCAACCCTTACAACCATAGGTTCATGACAGCCTTCAATAAACCAAGCAGCGCAACGTCTCTAGCAAGGCAAGAAGCTCACCAAGATTCAGATTCAACAATTGCTTTTCCCTCTCCCCTAGGAACCCAAGGAAATGGATACCATTTCTTCCTAAAGAGGGAGAATTGATCCAGGTGGATATCGGTGGCCACCCACCTTCTCCAACTGGCCCAAAACATGTTTCTGGCAATTTTTGGTAATTTACTATTTTTAGCAGTTTTTAACTTCTGGGGCCATTTTGAGGCCCTAAATGATTTTTTTTTAGAAAACAGGAAGCAACATGGATCATAGATCATGTTTCTCACCCAAAATTTGTATTTCTCGGATAGATATTTCCAACGAGCTATTGAGCGCCCTAAACGAAGATCGTATGCAAAAGTTACGCCCCTGGGAAGTTGACGTATCAACTACCCCCATCGGGGCCCACAAACCTTTTGGCTTTTCATCTTCCGAGGTTAGGGTTTTGGATTTTACTTATCTTAAAAAGGCCCTTAGAGCCTCATTGTAAATATCATCTTCTCACAGATGCGAGTAGTCGTCACATCTCTTCTTAGAGATAAGATACCACCATTCTAGCGAGTCTTTCACTCTGTATTTTACAGTCTCTGTACATTTATTTTGTTAATAGAAATCGTGTATTACTGTATATCTGTGAATCTTGTTTTATTTCTGCTATATCTCTATTATATTGTTGTCTTTCTTGGAATATCTCTAAATATTTTTGTGTTATATCTCCGCTCTCATTTTGTGCCGAAAATAATCCGGATCAAATGCTGCCAATCTTAATGCGACCTCGTGATTGACCCTTGTGTGAGAAGGGATTCCCAGGAAAAAATGTAGTAAGTGGATTTAACTCTTCCTATCACAAGATTCTAGGTTTGTTTGCAGCTTTGGAAAGTTATCTTTCAAACCTATTCCAAAGCCCTACAACTAATCTATTGTAGGTTTTCTTCTAGAAAATATAAAAATGTCTAATCAATTTTAATAAGCGCTTTATTTTTAAGGTTGTTGTTACTCAAAAGGAATATGGCGTGGACAATATGGTGTTTTAACCGACTCAAAAGTTATGCAAAGAGATGAAGATGCAATCCTTTCATTTTGATGAGCGCTATGCTACGAGAAGGAGAAAACATTTATCATTCCCGGATGCACAATGTACCAACATTTAAAAAAAAACTCATCAATATCAATATCTTTAAGAAATGAGAAAAACAGACTGTACACCAGTACACGATTCATGGCTCCCCTCGGCCATAAAGGGGAAAAGTTTTCAAAATTTAAGACCAAAAAATGCCAAGAATCATGCAATTTCGCTACTTCAAATGCAAGGATGTCCCCAATCCAATATAAAGAAGAAATTAAATCTTTTTGTTTCAAAAATTTCACTAAAATCAATAATGAACTTTCTTAAAACAAAGAAACCCAAACTAAAAATTTTCTATTAAAGCGAACTATTCAGAAGAAATATGATCTTTCCCTAAACAATTCTAAATAAAACACACGCTTTGTAATTGAAAGATACTCAAAGCAAGAGACTAATCCTTCAAAACTAAACAAAGCAAAGATGGTTAAAAGAAACTCAAAGAATGTTAAGCAGACTGTAAACAGATCAATATAGGGTCCAAAAGTTCAATCCAACTGATCAAAGAAAAACTAGGCATCAAAATATAACAAGACCCAATCCAAAAAAAAATTACAAACAAGTTTGCATCCTAGTGGTGAGGATCAGTGCGAAAATTAGGCATTTTCACAATCTAGACACAGGTAGGGTGCGAGAAGGTCGCACTGTACTGAACAGTAGGGTGCGAAAATCAATTGTTTTCGCAGGTTGTATACAGGTGAAGTGCGGGAATGTCTGTAATCAAAAGGAATTTTGAAAAAGGACAAAGAGTCTAAGTGAACTTTCAGATCCAGGGAGTCTGGATGGATGTCCCACAAACTCAGAGACCAGAAATCAAGTAATCAAAGCAAGGGAAAACTAGACTAACTAGGAAACAATCTGTTCCCCAGTGGAGTCACCAATTTTGTTATTGGATAAATTGGTAGGTGCGGCCAGTAACTGATTTCCCTAGATCCACCTAGATCTAGAACAAAACACACTAGAACATGATGCTTTCCTTAAGTTTTAAATATTGAATTTACAAACTAAAGAGGGATAGGTGACATATCGCTTAAACGCCACTTCCTCTCACCATCGCCATCCTAGCTTCGTTCCAACGCTCATACAATGATGAACCTACAAAATAACGCAACCAACCAAAGTGATAGTAATAGCATAAACTCAATATCAACCTATGTATGTGATCAAGGAATCATACAATAAAACACAACAAGCTTTATAGGAAAGAATCATATTATTGTATCATATTAAATGTGAAAGAGATATTACAACCATGGCCTTGATGTCGTAAGGTCCCTTCCAACTATCCTTCATTCCCCACACACTTCCACTCCAATAATTCTGAGAGCATAGATCTGATAATATTCACAATCTATCTTGACAAATGGCTCATCTAGCCAAGCTAACAATCTCCAAAGCTCAATCCAATCCAAGCTCCAAAATCAAAAGCTAATCTCATCCAAGCCAACTTTCTCCATGAGAGCTCCTCTCCTTTTATAATATGAAGAGGATAAGGTGAGGAGGTTATGATGATCCCACCAAATCATGAAAGCGAGTAAGATCCAAACCATTTGGATTCCACCTCACCATGGAAGTTTCTCCTTCTAGAAGCATCGAAAAGATGCTCGTTTTTACCATGTATGAGAATTCTCGTACCCTATTTATAAAGAAACCTACGAACCTCTTGCAACCTAGCTATGGTACAGCCTGTGAGAATCAGGCATTCTCGCACCCTAGCCATAGTGCAGCATGCGAAAATAATCTTTAATAGGGTTTTCATAAAGGAAAATGCAACTTCTTTTCTTAGGAAAAGTTCTTCTCCTTTCTTTCTTCAGGAACTCAGGCCACTAACCCCTCTAAAGACTATATACAGGTTTACATCATTAACAGTCATAGGGATGACGAAAATAATGTGTAACACTATGATGGCTAGGCTTTCCTTAGATTGCTTGATTCATACTATTCAATTCTCCATAGAAGTCAATATTGAATTAATTCCTCTTGAGCTATCACTAATCATTAGATGTCATCGTGATGTTATTAGGCATCGAAGACAGAATCATCATCTTTGAAGTTTCTTGTTATTGCATATTAAGAATAGTTTTTGATTAATTTTTGAATATTGTCATGATGCTTTTGATTAAGTAGGTTAAGATTTATCTTTGTATATTAGAAATGATTATGAGTTTTATCTTAAGAATAGAGTTTACTTGTTGAATAATTTTGATCGATTTACTTGTTGAATAGTTTTGATGAGTTTACTTGTTTCATAAGTTTTGATAGGTTAGTTGCTTGATTGCTTATTTGATTAAAGATAAAAGATCAAATTAATTTACTTGTTGATTCTCATTAGATTAAGTAGGTTAACTTGTTCAAAGTAGGTTTTGATATGCTTCTTTAGGGATAATCCATCAATCCTTTGTTTAAAGTTGTTAGGGTAAATAGTTCAAAGTTCTTTCATAGGGTTTGCTAATTAATAGTCATTGCTTAAGTAGATTAATCCTTAGATAAACAATCTCCTTAGTTAGGTCATACTTCCTCTATATTTTATGCCTTGGCACATATAGTGTTGCAACCCTAAGTTTACTTACCCCAGGTTGACAATTTAATTGAGGGATTTAGTGCATATAGAACACCCATCATTTTTGGCGTCGTTGTCGGGGAGTTGTCTTAAGGTAGGGACTAGTTAGGAAATAGATTGTTTCTGAACCTTAGCATTAGTTTGGTTGTGGGGGAACTTTAATACGAGAGGTAAGAACCTGTGCATCTATTATAGCAGGTTCCCCCAAACCCAATGGTAGTTTTTATTTTTATTTTCTTTCCTGAACAAACCTAGGGACGCAAAGGGCAGATACATTAAAACTAAACCAATCTTTTCGACCAAGGTTCCTTTTGACCTTTTTGGGGGAAGGAGCACTCCACTCATAAAATCCCCAGATCGATACCAAAAATTAGGGATTATCTCAGCCCAAAGAGATAAAGCAGTCTCTGAAGAATACTAGTCCTTGGGTTAGGTTTTTGCATGTCGTTGGATACTATATGTATATTGTATTGTAAACAATGTATCACTATGAATGAATATAGAATATGTTGGTTTTCCCAGTTTAGATTTCCAAGGGAAAAATATCTGTGTAATGTTTGTATTTTCCATTGTTTCTTTTTTGTTCTTTTACTGAAAACTTGTTTGTAGTAAATATTGTACAAGGTTAAAATCTATAGGTGATAGCATAGATCACAAGTCCACATTTAGGTACACTCTTAGTTTGGGTTTAGGCCCAATTTGTTGGTTAAGTAAGAAGCAATCAACCATTGATTTATCTTCTACAAAGGTCGAGTACAGAGGAGTAGTCAACTATGTCATTCAGACACTTTGGCTTCAACACTTCCTTACCGAGCTTGGTATCCAGTTTCACTCTCAGAATATCATATGGTGTGACAATAAGAGTACACTGAGATTTTGTATAGATCCAGTACAACGGCAGTGGACCAAACACATTGAGGTCCACATGCATTTCATCAGAGATTTAGTACATGATAGGATCATTGATCTGTATTTTTGCCCTTCCTCTAAACAGACTACCAACATATTCACCAATACCTTCACTGAGAAGAAGTTTCAAACTTTCTGGGATCGTCTTGCAGTGAAGAACACAGTTTCCTAGCAGCTGCCTTTTCTTATTTTGATGCATTGTCTTTTGAGGGAGGGTTTTGTTCCCATGTGGTTTTCCCCCTTTCCTCATTTTTATTCAGTTTTCATTAGTTTCATTGTACATGAGTACCTAATATTTTCTAATATCCAGGACTCATTTTTTACTCCATAGTGATGTTCAGGGGGGGTGTTGGACAAATTTCTATTTTCGGCACACTAGTTCAATGAGAGTTAAATGAATAGTTCTATTTTATACTTTCAAATTTTAGATCATCACTATTATGCATGCATTCCTAAGATAGAATGTCATTGACATTATGAGTGAATATCACTCACACATTGAATAAGTCATAATATACATTGATTCTTCATATTTTATCTCTCTTCATTTTCTTGATAAGATTTGTTTGTGTATGCTTGTTGGACTCGTGTTTTGATTGTTTTATGATGATGATTGAATCCTTTTTTTTACGATATTATATATGTTATTAACCATTTCGAATAATTTTTCAAAGGATTTTGTATCAAATCATCATGGCTTTATAATAGGTATGTGAAATTGATGTTTTGCAATGGTTTTGAGTTAGATTAAGTTTGATTTAATGTTTATAAGGATCTAATGCGCGATCTGTGTGTCACAGGGTGAATTCACAATGTAATTTTCCATCTGATACCTCGTTTGACACTTCATCCATCACCTGATCCGACACTACATCCAACACTTGGAGCATATCTGAGTTGGCAATTGTTGCATTGGCAGCCTGTGTTGGGTGAATTGATGACTTGGGTTTTTTGCCCCCTTGTGGCCTCCATCTACTGAGCTCTTGACATCTCGGATTAAGTTGTTATGCTAATCGTTGAGTGGCACGTTCAGTTTCTAGAAGCTAAATGTTGTTAGAGAGCATTTAATGGGATTTACCATTTTTAGAGGAGGTTGACCCTTCCAGTGGTTGACCTATTGAATTGTAATCATTATAAATACCACTAGTAGTGGCCAGACAAAAGACAAGTATTTTTAGAATGCATTTCATTGTGTAATTAAGACATCTCTGCAAACTTGTTTTAAGACTGCGTTTTTTAATTTAATGACAAAACCGTGTTGATTGAGCTTTTGATTTGTTGTTGAGGATTAGCCATGACCTACTGGGGGGGGGGAACAATGGTCTGGGTGAATACTTAGATATATAGATTACATATTTCAGTTGTGTAGCTATAATTTACTTCATTCCCTTGTTGTATGTGTTTTGTCATTTTAAATGTTGTGTTTGGTGTTCATCATTTAATTGTTTAATTTCCCTTTTGCAGGTTGCTTGTAGGAGATAGTTGTTTATGATGCTATGTCTTTTACTGCTTAGTGAATGGCTTGCAATCTAATAACATAAATGGTGTGTTAAAATATTAAATTGATTTCTGCAAGTTAAAACAAAGTAGTTAGAACAGAGTATTAGTTTAAGATAAAGTTTCTTTTGCAAGTTTCGATGGATTAATAATTACAAGTTTTATTAGTTGATTTAATTCTCAGTTTTAGTTATGCTTTACTGAATCTATTTTGCTTATCAATCTTGTTGTAGTATGCTAAGATAGAAGTAGAATTTGGATTATGTTTTTACAAGCATGCTAGTTTGAAATTTTAGTTTTTAAAGATAGGATTAAGTCCAGTTTAATTATGAAATTCCAGTTTAGATATTGTTTTGGGATTATGTTTTTACAAGCATTCTAGTTTGCAATCTGATTTTTAATAATAGGATTAGCTTAGTTTAACTTATGAAATATCAGTTTTAGATTTGAGTTGTGATTTTAATTAGAAGTTTGAATTTGAATTAAGTTTTTAATCATAAGTTTATAGACTTGTGAATTTACTTGAGTTAGAATAAGAGTGCATTTGAATTAAGTATAATCATGTTTTCTTATCATTGATGATTGATATATGAAATTGAGAGATCACATGGATTTTCAGGATAGTTAATGTTTCTTCTATGTGTTATTGGATAAATCGGAAGGTGCAGACACTAACTGATCTCCCTAGATCCACCTAGATCTAGAACAAAACACACCAAAACATCACGCTTTCCTTAAGTTTTAAATATTGAATTTACAAACTGAAGAGGGATAGGTGACATACTATTTAAACATCACTTCCTCTCGCCATTTCTATCCTATCTCCATTCCAACGCTCATACAATGATGAACCGACAAAAGAACGCAACCAACCAAAGTGATAGTAATAGAATAAACTCAATATCAACCTATGTATGTGATCAAGGAATCATACAATAAAACACAACAAGATTTATAGGAAAGAATCATATTATTTTATCATATTAAATGTGAAAGAGAGATTACAACCATGGCCTTGATTTCATAAGGTCCCTTCCAACTGTCCTTCGTTCCCCACACACTTCCACTCCAAGAATTCTAAGAGCATAGATTTGATAATATTCACAATCTATCTTGACAAAATGGTTCATCTAGCCAAGCTAACAATCTCCAAATCTTAATCCAATCCAAGCTCCAAAATCAAAAGCTCCAAACTCAAAAGCTAATCTCATCCAAGACAACTTTCTCCATGAGAGCTCCTCTCCTTTTATAATATGAAGAGGATAAGGTGAGGAGGTTAGGATGATCCCACCAAATCCTGAAAGTGAGTAAGATCCAAACCATTCGGATGGCACCTCACCATGGAAGTTTCTCCTTCTATAAGCATCGAGAAGATGCTAATTTTTCCCACGTATGAGCATTCTTGCACCCTGTTTATAGAGAAACCTGCGAACCTCTCGCAACCCAGCTATGTTACAGCCTATGAGAATCAAGCATTCTCACACCCTAGCCATAGTGCAACATGCGAAAATAATTTTTAATAGGGTTTTCATAAAGGAAAATGCAACTTCTTTTCTCAGGAAAAGTTCTTCTCCCTTCTTTCTTCAGGAACTCAGGCCACTGACCCCTCTAAATACTACATACAGGTTTACATCATTAATGGTCATAGGGATGACAAAAATAATGTGTAATAG
>JZKD02S0080106.1:234680-249333 GCA_000966675.3 Picea glauca | reverse complement strand
TGTGTAGGGAACAAGGAACAGTTGGTCGGAAACCTACCAACAAACAAGGAAATACAGTACAATAATATATCATCACTGAGGTAGGCATTCCCATACTTAGAATACAAATGAATCAGAGCATAAATGTTGACATGCGAAGATCCATGTCGAGTAAGACAGGTCATGGCCACCAAACATACACTGTGGATTCATGCCATTATGACTCAAATCTAAACATAGCCACAAAAAATACATTGTGGATCTATGTGTTAAAGATTCAAATTTCAACATAGCCACCAGACATACAAAGTGGATCTAGGCAACAACACAAACTGAATATACTCCAAAGCAACCTGAATTTGTTAGAAAAGATTCAGGGTCTTCATCTCTATCACTCTATAGTACAAATCTAACCATGTGAATACATGTGCTGAAGTCGAACATGGTAGAAACCACTTGATTGCTGGTCATTAGCGTATATCGTTAACAAGTGTGAGGGAAATCATCATTAATGTCAATGACTCCCAAGATACACTAGTACAATCCAACGAATGTGAATTAATGAGTTGAAGTCGAACACTCGACGAAATCTCCCGATCAAGGGTCAATAATGAAAACCCGTTGTCGAAAGCAAGGAAACCTGCCATTGAGGCATGCAAGTTCCAAGGTACCAATTGGTTTCTAAGTCTAATTCCTAGCTAATGAGTTGAAGTCGACAGGAAAAGACTCGTCACAGGAGGGCCTTAATGTATCCCACATTAATGACATGAAACAAGTAACAAGATTTGATGTAGATCAGAGTAACAAGTGATTCAGGACTGACTCAGGCATGGTCGATGCAACAGAAGACTTGAAGACTGCAGACATGGTCAACGCAATAGAAGGCTTTCCGGGTTGAAATTCTCTTTGAACACATTGACGACACAACAACTGTCTTGGAAAATACTGACTCAACAACAGGGATCACAGACCAATTTGTAATCTTATAAAGGAGTATTACCAAGAGATGAGCGGGTTTTCAAACCTAGACACAAAGAGATTGAAAGGGTGTCATGTTCAAAGGTGACTCTTCAATGGAATACAGGTTTAGACACATTTATTTTCCAATTTTTCCCCCACCATTTATGGTGAGTACCTCTTTATTTTTACGCAAGCTTGAGGAGGATAACATATGCTTGTCAATTTAAGCTCATCCTTTGGAAGAGTCCCTCAGAGTATGTTTAACGAGCCCTAAGAAGGAGTGGTTCAGTCCCATATGGGTCTTTCGATGCTTGTTTAATGAGTCCAAAGATAGAAAACGTGGGGGCTTTTCATGTTTATAGAGTCTGAAAAACATTTAAAGAGAACTCTCTCAGTTCCTTTTTCGTAAAGTAGTCTGATGAGACCGAAAAAGATATAAACTATCACTCAATAGATGTGTTTTCTAATACTTTAACGATCATGAAAAGAACGAGATCGCTTGGAAATATTTTCATGTTTATAGAGTCTGAAAAGAGCTTAAAGGGAAATCCCAAGGGTTCCTTTTTCGTATAACCTTTACGAGTCCAAAAAAGTGATAAAAGTATACTCGGTTACATTCTCATTGATTTACGATCATGAGAAAGAACAAAGACTAAGCCCAGTAACTTATTCTCATGTATTTACGAGCATGAGAAAGAACAAAGACTAAGATCAGAATTGTTTTCATTTTTACACAAGCTTTAAAACAAAACAAAATTGTTCTTGGGATAGATTTTATTTTTACACAAGATTAAAAACTAAACAAAACTATGCTTGGGCATGGTTTCATTTTTACACAAGATTGAAATATAGAAAACTATTCTTGAACTTCCCAACACATAACACAGGGATGGTTGGTACTTATCCCCCAGCTTAAGAAGCTAGCAATTTAACTTTAGCATGAAGTCCAGAGGTTGTAGCCAAATGCCCCCCAAGATTCGTTTCATCCAACTGCAAAGGCGAATGAAATGAAGCTTCAAATACTAAACGAGGGACTTGACTCGAACAGAGAGGGAGAACAATTTGTTTCATTTTTAAATGAGCTTGACACAAGAATAAGAACTATGCTCGTGAATCCAGGTTCAATCCCCAGACCTCTGTTTCATTTTTTAACGAGGTTTCCAGATAGACGAAAAAAACTATCCTCATAAGTGGTTTCATTTTTTAACGAGATTGAAATCAGAAAATCATACTCAAAGACCTCTGTTTCATTTTTTAATGAGGTTGCCTCAAAGACGCAAAAACTATCCTTAGAAACTCTCTTCTTAATCATGGATTCCAAGAGGACAATGCTCTGGAATGACACCATGTCAAGGGACAACACTCGGTCATGGCTTCCAAGCGGTCTTCACTGGAAGGAAGAAACACACTCTAGAAGGACACCATGTCGATGGTCACGACAGGAGTAAAGAGATCAGGCTCTAACAACCCTATCGAAGAGATCACCATGTTAACTAATGGATCTAAGTCATCATAAGTTGAAGCCATGGGCGACAACGCCACGTAATTGACCTATGGCGGGTGCGATACCATCTGCATATAACAACCATTTAGGGAGGCAATCCAGTCGGGGTCAATGAATGAAAGTTGATCAACAGTGAAAACTCATCCATTGTGAGGGAAAGATATCACATGAAAAAGAGTAGACACAATATCTTTCATGGCAGAGACATAATCTCGCCCAAGGAGTAAAGTGAAATCCAAAGGGTATTGGAGTAACATGAAGTCAATAAAGACAGTTTTCCCTCCCAAAGTTATAGGAAACTGAGGAAGGGTCCCTAAAGGTTGATTGGTTCTTCTATTAAAAGATAATAGTTTCTACGTAACCGATACAAGCTGAGGAAAACGCAAATCTTGCCAAGCAAAAGAGGAAAAAATACTAACGGACGCACATTCATCTATCAGTGTCTGAGGAACGTCTCGACCACAAACCTGTATTCTAATCTAGAAAGGAATGTGAGAGGGAAGACGAGGTCTAGTTATCACACCCCAATAAAAATGGATGGCCTCATAACTTGGAGGGGGTTCCACGAGAAAAGGAGGAATAGCACCTGGCATGGTAGATTATGTATCAACGAGAAAAACATGGGCAGTATCAGGTTTACTCTCTAGTGGGAGAGTAGGATCGACTGATGGAGGGATCAGATCAACCACTTGGGTTTCATTCTCCAAGGGGAGAATGCGGTCGACATGTGGAAATGGATCGATCGCTTGGGTTTCACTATCTAACGAGAGAGTGGGATCAACTGAGGATGGGATCAGATCAACCACTTTGTTATCACTCTCTAAAGGGAGAGTGGGATCAACCGAAGATGGGATTAGATCAACCACTTTGTTAACACTCTCTAAAGGGAGAGTGGGATTGACCGAAGATGGGATCATATCGACCACTTTGTCAATAGGTTCAATTAAGGATGTGACCAGATTGACAACATGATCAATCAGATTGGCTAGTGATAGGTCCGGAGAGATCATTCCATCAACTACAAGGGGGTTGAGAGAAAACTTACGATAAACAGCTAGAAGTTGAGGCTTTGAAACAGTCATGTCTTCTAGTAATTTAGAGGCTTTGTCCATACGAGGGAAAAGTTGAGTTAGATGACTCCCTTTGCATAACATACACAGGAACTTGACTCTACTTTTCTTCTTCCCAACGGTATCGTGACTGGTTGATGGGAGGTCATCAGCATGTTGTTCAGAGGTTGATGAGATGGGTTGGTCAAGGTGTGTAGACCATAATTCTATAACATTGGATAGACCAGATCAATCCTTAAGAAGATGGCTACCCTTACAAAGCCTGCAAGGGTACTTGGGCTTATGAGTTGTTTGGGTGATCTTGACGTCATCAACACTCTTGGCATGATTAACAGTAACTGGTTGTTTTCCAACATGTTTGACGGTGTTTGGAGGTTTTGACCCTTGTTTATCTTTCTTCTTCTTAATCTTTCTTTTCTTCTTCCTCTTATTCATCGGGTTATTAGATTCAGAACTTTCACTCGACAAAGAAGATGAAATGGAAGGTGACCTTGCAAGCGAAGAAGGCAAAGAAGACCTTACTGGTGAAGAAGGTGAAGGATCAACATGAGGTTTATTCTCTTGGGGGGAAGTACTTGTGATTGAAGCACTAATTACATTCATGATTACTTGAGTGGAAAACCACCATACCAATAATCCAATCGTGAGACCTGGAAGGTTCAAAGTAGCGATGTGAGGAGGACCAATGTTTCCATAAGAAGGAAAAACAAAAGGTTCCCCTGGAAAAGGGGTTCCTTCATTGTTCATTTCGGGAACTGACACCATATAAAACAAACCCAACCTAGATTCTGCTAGGAAAAACAAATAGCACATGCTAAAAATCTAGGAATCAAGCAAACAAACAAAACTTTCTCACAATGAGCACACTAGTTAGTGATGAAATCCAACGTTGTGAGAACAAAGTAAGAATGGGTTGAGATAGAGAGGGTGGAAAAGTTGCGTTGATGACCTGCTTAATGGGCTTACACCCTGGTGCAAGCTCCCACACATAATTGTGGGTATACCCTCCAAGGAGCCCGAGTGAGTTTGGCCAACGTTGATTCTAGGTACCGTGAAGACTTGCCCCTCCATAGTCACCTTGTGTAAAGAACCTAGAGAGATAGGCCACTAAGGTTACCAATTACTACATTGATTCCTGGGGAAACAATCGATAGTCCAATCCATGTGAAAAGTCAAGGTATCTATCCCAAAATCAACTCGAAAGGCTTCCACTCATAATTGTGGGTATACCTTCAAGTGACCCCCATAATACACACAATCTCTACACCAAGACCAACAAATCAGGATGAGTAACTCTTATCCAAGTGGATATCGGTGGCCACCCACCTTCTCCAACTGGCCCAAAACATGTTTCTAGCAATTTTGGTAATTTACTATTTTTAGCAGTTTTTAACTTCCGGGGCCATTTTCATGCCCTAAACGATGTTTTTTGAGAAAACAGGGATCAATATGGATCATAGTTCAATTTTTATCACCCAAAATTTGTAGTTCTCGGATATATCTTTCCAACAAGCTATCGAGCGCCCCAAACAGAGATCGTATGCAAAAGTTACGCCCCTAGGAAGTTGACGTATCAACTACCCCCATCGGGGCCCACAACCCTTTTGGCTTTTCATCTTCTGGGGTTAGGGTTTTGGATTTTACTTATGTTAAAAAGGCCCTTAGGCCTCATTGTAAAAATCATCGTCTCACGGATGCGAGTAGCCATCACATCTCTTCTCAGAGATAAGCTACCACCATTCTAGCGAGTCTTTCACTTTGTATTTTACAGTCTCTGTACATTTATTTCATTAATATAAATCCTGTATTATTGTATATCTGTGACTCTTGTTTTATTTTCGCTATATCTTTGTTATATTTTTGTCTTTCTTGCAATATCTCTAAATATTTCTGTGTTATATCTCTGCTCTCATTTCATGCCGAAAATAATCTGGATCAGTGGTATCAAAGCAGGTTGCTCTTGATCGTTTTCAATGCATGTCCTCGACGAGGTCTAAGTATAGAAAGTTGGGTCTCGAGCTTGTCTCTATTGAGAACAATCGCTCTCACACACCCAAGAAACCCTCAATGGAGGAAGAAAATAAAAACGACGCAACAGACGATCCTATCAGTCTGTTTCTTGAGAAAGCTCTCACGTGACAAAGGAACGAAATGATGGAGAATTTTTCCCACATCCTTCAACATCTATCGATAGCATCAGGCGCATCTTCATCAAGCGACCACTTTGGAGGCACCTTGCCTTTCAAGGTAGAGGTTAATTTTGATATTCCCGTATTTGAAGGTCAAATAGATGCAAATGCCCTAGATAAATGGTTAAATATGCTAGAAGGTTATTTCTCTATTCATAATTTTTTCGACAAGGAAAATATCACCTTCACACTCCTTAAGGATCTCCCCCATGTCAAACATTTGTGGGAAACTTACTGGGAGCAGAGTTCCACAGAGGAGTCTGGAATATATGGGGTCGATCCCACTTGTGATTTTTTTGTGGATGCGGTAAAGGAACAATATTACCCTGTTGGCAACTATGAGGACTAGTACATGAGATGGACCACACTATGACAAGAGAGGGCACAAGAAGTTCCGCAGTTCACAAATACCTTCCATACCTTGCGCACCAAGCTAGGTATCAAAGACTTTGAATGGAATTTGGTTATGAAATACCGTGGGACTCTACACAGATACATCCAAAATAAAATGGAGTTTTTGGACATCTCATCACTCGGTGCTACCTATCTATAATTTGTTAAAATCGAGAAAAAATTTAAGCACCAGAACAAATGGGAGTTCGGGTCTGCAAATCCACAACAACCAAAGTATGACAAAGACAACCCTAAAAAATAGTCTCCTGAAAACCAGTACAAGCCACAGGAAAAGAAGGGTCACAGGAAGACAAAGAAGGACATCGGAAAATGGTGTGATTTCCACAAAATCCCCTGGCACAACATCGATGAATGTCGCTCAAAACAGTCATTGGTGGCTAATATCAAAGACAAGGATCCAAACCTTGATTCAGAATTTGATTCTGAAAATACTGGTAAAAGACAGATCATCGACGTAGACCCCACTACTATTGTCGCGACTGCAACAATTCAACCAAAAGAACCAACAGATTCAGAAGAGGGGGAGCACCTCTTTCATTCACATATGTGGGTGAAGGGGACCCTACTGCATTTTATTGTTGATAGTGGAAGCCAGAATAACCTCATCTCAACAAAGGTCGTCAAACAGTTGGGCTTGTTGACAACACCACACCCGCAACCCTACAACATTGGGTGGCTTTGCCAAGGACGAGATCTTCGCGTCAGCCAGCAGTGTCGATTGGCATATGACATACAACCCTTCAAGGATGAGGTATTATGTGATGTTTCCCCACTGGATGTCTGTGATGTTCTCTTGGGCCAGCCATATATGTGGAAGTGCCACACTATTTATGAGTCTTGACCCCATAGTGTCATTGTTACTTTGGGGGGTCATCTCTACAGAATACCAGAGGTAGTTCTGACTATTGTCCCACCTAAAAAGTATCGCAAGGTAGTATCTCATAATAAAAAATACATATTTTCCACAATCTGTTCAAAAGGGGAACAAAAGGATACTGCAACCACTACAGCCTCAGCCCAAGCACCTTCTATCCACCAGAAGCGGGTCGACAAGGTTGCAGCTAAGCACAAATATTCCTTATGCACACATTCATCTCATGTAGCCAAACTGGTTAAAAAGTTCCAACCCTTACAACCATAGGTTCGTGACAGCCTTCAACAAACCAAGCAGTGCAATGTCTCTAGCAAGGCAAGCAGCTCACCAAGATTCAGATTCAACAATTGCTTTTCCCTCTCCCCCAGGAACCCAAGGCAATGGAGACCATTGCTTCCTAAGGAGGGAGAATTGATCCAGGCGGATATCGGTGGCCACCCACCTTCTTCAACTAGCCCAAAACATGTTTCTGGAAATTTTGGTAATTTACTATTTTTAGCAATTTTTAACTTACGGGGCCATTTTGAGGCCCTAAATGATGTTTTTTGAGAAAACGGGGAGCAACATGGATCTAAGATCATGTTGCTCACCCAAAATTTGTATTTCTCGAATAGATCTTTCCAATGAGCTATCGAGCGCCCCAAATGGAGATTGTATGCTAAAGTTATGCCCCTAGGAAGTTGACGTATCAACTACCCCCATCGGGGCCCACAAACCTTTTGGCTTTTCATCTTCCGGGGTTAGGGTTTTGGATTTTACTTATGTTAAAAAGGCCCTTAGAGCCTCATTGTAAAAATTATCTTCTCACGGATGTGAGTAGCCGTCGCATCTCTTCTTAGAGATAAGCTACCACCATTCTAGCGAGTCTTTCACTCTGTATTTTAAAGTCATTGTACATTTATTTCATTAATAGAAATCGTGTGTTACTGTATATCTGTGACTCTTGTTTTATTTCTACTATATCTATGTTATATTGTTGTCTTTCTTGCAATATCTCTAAATATTTCTATGTTATATCTCCGCTCTCATTTCGTGATGAAAATAATCTGGATCAAACTCTGTCAGTCTTAATGTGACCTCGTGATTGACCCTTGTGTGAGAAGGGCTTCCCAGGACAAAATGTAGTAAGTGGATTTAAATATCCCTATCACAAGATTCTAGGTTTGTTTGCAGCTTTGGAAAGTTATCTTTCACACCTATTCCAAAGCCCTACAACTAATCTAATGTAGGTTTGCTACCAGAAAATATAAAAATGTCTAATCAATTTTAATAAGCGCTTTATTTTTAAGGTTGTTTTTACTCAAAAGGAATATGGCATGGAAAATATGGTGTTTTAAACAACTCGAAAGTTATGCAAAGATATGAATATGCAATCCTTTCATTTTGATGAGTGTTATGCTACGAGAAGGAGAAAACATTTATCATTCCCGGATGCACAATGTCCCAACATTTAAAAAAAAACTCATCAATATCAATATCTTTAAGAAATGAGCAAAACAAACTGTACACCAATACAGGATTCATGGCCCCCCTCGGCCATGAGAGGGAAAATTTCTCAAAATTTAAGATCAAAAAATGCCAAGAATCATGCAATTTCGCTACTTCAGATGCAAGGATGCCCCCAATCTAATATAAAGAAAAAATTAAATCTTTTTGTTTCAAAAATTTCACTAAAATCAATAATGAACTTTCTTAAAACAAAGAAACCCAAACTAAAAGTTTTCTTTTAAAGCGAACTATTCAAAATAAATATGATCTTTCCCTAAACAATTCTAAAGAAAACACACGCTTTGTAATTGAAAGATACTCAAGGCAAGAGACTAATCCTTCAAAACCAAACAAACCAAAGATGGCTAAAAGAAACTCAAATAATGTCAAGCAGACTATAAACAGATCAATATAGGGTCCAAAAGTTCAATCCAACTGATCAAAGAAAAACTAGGCATCAAAATATAACAAGACCCAATCCAAAAAAGAAATTACAAACAAGTTTGCATCCTAGTAGTGAGGTTCAGTCTGAAAATTAGGTATTTTCGCAATCTAGACACTTGAAGGGTGTGAGAAGGTCGCACTAGACTGAACAGTAGGGTGAGAAAATCAAGGGTTTTCATAGGATGTACACAGGTGAAGTGCGGGAATGTCTATAATCAAAAGGAATTTTGAAAAAGGACAAAGAGTCTAAGTGAACTTTCAGATCCAGAGAGTCTGGATGGATGTCCCACAGACTCAAAGACCAGAAATCAAGTAATCAAAGCAAAGGAAAACTAGACTAACTAGGAAATAATCTGTTCCCCGGTGGAGTCACCAATTTTGTTATTGGATAAATTGTTAGGTGCGGACACTAACTGATCTCCCTAGATCCACCTAGATCTAGAACAAAACACACTAGAACATGACGCTTTCCTTAAGTTTTAAATATTGAATTTACTAACTAAAGAGGGATAGGTGACATATCGTTTAAACGTCGCTTCCTCTCGCCATCGCCATCCTAGCTTCATTCCAATGCTCATACAATGATGAACCTACAAAATAACGCAACCAACCAAAGTGATAGTAATAGCATAAACTCAATATCAACCTATGCATGTGATCAAGGAATCATACAATAAAACACAACAAGCTTTATAGGAAAGAATCATATTACTGTATCATATTAAATGTGAAAGAGATATTACAACCATGGCCTTGATGTCGTAAGGTCCCTTCCAACTATCCTTCGTTCCCCACACACTTCCACTCCAAGAATTCTGAGACCATAGATCTGATAATATTCACAATCTATCTTGACAAAATGGCTCATCTAGCCAAGCTAACAATCTCCAAAGCTTAATCCAATCCAAGCTCCAAAATCAAAAGCTAATATCACCCAAGACAACTTTCTCCATGAGAGCTCCTCTCCTTTTATAAGATGAAGAGGAGAAGGTGAGGAGGTTAGGATGATCCCACCAAATCATGAAGCTAGTAAGATCCAAACCATTTGCATTCCACCTCACCATGGAAGTTTATTCTTCTAGAAGCATCGAGAAGATGTTTTTTTTTACCACGTATGAGCATTCTCGCACCCTGTTTATAGAGAAACCTACGAACCTCTCGCAACCCAGCTATGGTACAGCCTGTGAGAATCAGGCATTCTCGCACCCTAGCCATAGTGCAGCATGCGAAAATAATCTTTAATAGGTTTTTCATAAAGGAAAATGCAACTACTTTTCTTAGGAAAAGTTCTTCTCCCTTCTTTCTTCAGGAACTCGGGCCACTAACCCCTCTGAAGACTACATACAGGTTTACATCATTAACAGTCATAGGGATGACGAAAATAATGTGTAACACTATGATGGCTAAACTTTCCTTAGATTTCTTGATTCATACTATTCAATTCTCCATAGAAGTCAATATTGAATTAATTCCTCTTGAGCTATCACTAATCATTAGATGCCATCATGATGTTATTAGGCATTGAAGACAGAATCATCATCTTTGAAGTTTCTTGTTATTGCTTATTAAGAATAGTTTTTGATTAATTTCTGAATATTGTCATGATGCTTTTGATTAAGTAGGTTAAGATTTCTCTTTGTATATTAGAAATGATTATGAGTTTTATCTTAAGAATAGAGTTTACTTGTTGAATAGTTTTGATAAATTTACTTGTTGAATAGTTTTGATGAGTTTACTTGTTTCATAAGTTTTGATAGGTTAGTTGCTTGATTTCTTATTTGATTAAAGATAAAAGATCAAATTAATTTATTTGTTTCTGCTCATTAGATTAAGTAGGTTAACTTGTTCAAAGTAGGTTTTGATATGCTTCTTTAGGGATAATCCATCAATCCTTTGTTTAAAGTTGTTAGGGTAAATAGTTCAAAGTTCTTTCATAGGGTTTGCTAATTAATAGTCATTGCTTAAGTAGATTAACCCTTAGATAGACCATCTCCTTAGTTAGGTCATACTTCCTCTAGATTTTTTGCCTTGGCACATATAGTGTTGCAACCCTAAGTTTACTTGCCCCGGGTTGACAATTTAATTGAGGGATTTAGTGCATATAGAACACCCATCATTTTTGGCGTCGTTGTCGGGGAGTTGTCTTAAGGTAGGAACTAGTTAGGAAATAGATCGTTTCTGAACCTTAGCATTAGTTTGGTTGTGGGGGAACTTTAATACAAGAGGTAAGAACCTGTGCATCTATTATAGCAGGTTCCCCCAAACCCAATGGTAGTTTTTCTTTTTATTTTCTTTCATGAACAAATCTAGGGACCTAAAGGGTAGATACATTAAAACTAAACCAATCTTTTCGACCAAGGTTCCTTTTGACCTTTTTGGAGGAAGGAGCACTCCACTCATAAAATCCCCAGATCGATACCGAAAATTAGGGGTTATCTCAACCCAAAGAGATAAAGCAGTCTCTAAAGAGACCAAAACATGGAGAATTATAGAATAGAAAATTGAAGCATCAGTTATAGTGGGATAGGATACAAGACCACTCGAGCCTTCTGTAGAACCAACCAACACAACCTTTGTTTTCTTAGCACCATCAGGATACCCTAACTTTGTAGACATCATAGACCCTGAACAGGTGAATACTGTGTTTGGTAGTTAAGCCAATCAAGTTGAAACAAAAACTTTGCAACCAATAGTTTCAACCGGCTCGAGTAGAGTCCTAGACATCCAAGCAGTAGGGAGACCTTCCCATCAAAGGGGTACCTTTACTAGAAAAGAACCATGGGCTACTTTTTTATATTCAAGGATAAATTCATTTAGGTACTATCTTTTTGGAAACCAAACCAATATGGATGATTAGGACGATCACAATAATGTAAGACACAAGGAGGGAGAAGAAATTGGAAACCAAACCAAAACCACCTTTGGATTTCCAATTTTTGACACCACACAGAATGTTAATATGAAAAACTTTCTCCTCTCAGCACTTCCCACCTTTTACGGTAAAATAAGTGAAGACCCAATTACCTTCCTATTTGAGTTCGACATCTTGTGTAGGAGCTACAATTACTTACAAGATGCCCAGAAACTAAAACTCTTTCCTTCCACCCTAAAGGACTCTGCACTAAGATGGTTCATGGGGTTGGGAGAGTCTATTATTAGGTCTTGGGAAGACATGAAAGATATATTTCTTAAGAAATACCAAGACTACTGCAAGTCCAAATATTCTCGTAATGATATTTTCAAAATCCAACAATTAGAGGATGAGAATCTCAAGGATTATATGGAACAGTTTTCTTATATCTCAGAGAAATCGAAGTACTATGACCTTCCATATGATGCAGTCAAGGCTCTTTTACTTAAATGGATTTCAGAGGAATACCTAGAGATACTTAACTTGATGGCATCAGGTGACATCTTCCATAAACCATTTTTCGAAAGCTGTGAAATGTGTAAGAATTACTCGAGAAGTAGAACTAAAACATGGAAGAATGTTCGGGATCCTTATATTAGAAAATTAAAACCAGTTAGTTCAAGTGTTATCACAAGGGTAGAGATAGGGAACCTCTTATAGAAATTCAAAATAGATATCTTAAGCACAATAGGTTCCCAGTTGGTCACCCTAAAGATTAAAAATAAATAGGAGGAGGAAAACATAGCAATGAGCATATTTTTCCCAATATGCAAGAGGAAGCATTCCTCAAGGGAATACCCATTAGATAATATTTCATTTTGTGGCTTCTTCATTGAGGACCACTCAACTGAAAGGTTCCCATCATTTCCCAGTTTTTTATCCATATATAGAAGTGGGGATCTTGGGGAGTCCTCTTATGCACCTAGGAGGCCATGGCAGACTAGGACTCAGCATACATACCCAGATTTACAGCCTCAAGTTCCACCCTATTATCAACAACCACAACATTGGAACTCACCGAGTTGTAAAAACTGGTCTACACAGTATCACCATCCTTGGATTTAAGGATGGAGAGGAGGGCATAACCAAGGAAACCCTCAAGCACCACTTGTCCCTATGCCCAACCATCCTTACCCTCAGTTTCCACCGAACATCCCACAGCTTCTGCCAAGTTTTGTTCCACCACCTTTACCTCCTATTCCACAACAATACCAAAATGCAAGGTCTCCAAGACCAACATTCTTACCAGCACAACTAGTGCCCAATCTGTTGGTTGTGGAGCCTGATTATCTTCCTGATTCAGAGATCTTTCACTTTCAGCTGTGTTTATACCCCATGAATTATTTACACCCCAGAATTATGTACACTCTTCCACGTGGGGGAGTGCAGAGCGGGTGTACCCCCTCTGTGGGGTCTGAGGGTAAGCAGGCCCCCAGCGGGGGTTTGGGGGCGAAGCCCCTGAAGTAAAAATTGCCTTGTAAATGTATATTGTAATTTCATTGTAAATCTGGACCGTTCATTATAAGGTCATAGATATAACGATAGAGATTATGTTAGGGTTTTTTTCCCTAGAAGGCAATCCTCTTTTATGAGGGAAATGTATTGCAGCTATGATTGATGGTGAATATTGTATTCTGAGATAGGAGACTATGAGAGAAAGAAGAGGAAGTTACAGCGGGTTTGTTGTAGGTTGTATCCCTTCATATGTTGGATAATAATAAAGGAAGGACCTGGAAATTTCTCTAGTGGACGTAGCCCACACTGGGTCAACCATGTAAATATGTGTCTCTATTGTATTATGTATCTTATGTGTTTTGTTTCCACATTTGTTTTATTTTATTTCTCCACGGTCCTGTTTTTCTAACAACTAGTATCAGAGTGAAAGGTAACTCACAAGAAAAGAGGGTTCCTGGTTCGAGTGGGAGAAATGTCGGAAGATGGAAAGTTTAGGGTTGAGAAATTTAACGGCCAAAACTACCAGTTATGGAAGATGCAGATGGAAAACTATTTATATCAGAAGGATCTATTCCTACCATTGGGTGGAATAGCAAAGAAGTCGGCGGCTACGAAGGATGAAGAATGGGAGGTTCTTGACAGAAAGGCTCTAGGAACGATATGGCTGAGCCTGGCAGCATCGGTGGATTTCAATATTTCCAAAGAAAATACAACGAAGGGTTTGATGGATGCATTGTCTAAATTGTATGAAAAAACCTCGGCATCCAATAAGGTATTTCTAATGAATAAATTATTTAATATGAAGATGTCAGAAGGTGGGTCTATTGCAGGTCATTTAAATGAATTTAATACGGTTACTAATCAACTAAGTTCCGTAAAATTGGACTTTGATGATGAGGTTAGGCCTCTTTTAATATTGTGCTCATTGCCAGAAAGTTGGAACGGCTTGGTCACGACTGTAAGTAACTCTGTCTTTGGTTCAAATAATTTAAAATTTGATGATGTTGTTGGTGTTATCCTTATTGAGAAAATACGACGGAAAAGAATAACTGAGACATCAGGAAATGCATTGAACATGGAGAACAGGGGAAGACAAAAGGATAGAGGAAAGGGTTTCGGGAACTGTGGGAATTCTAGGAAGGGCAGATCCAAATCCAGACTTGGAAAGATAGAGTGATGGAATTGTAGAAATAAAGGACATCTGAAGAAAGATTGTAGAGCTCCAAAGAAACAAAGAGATGGACAGCAGAAGAGAAATCAGGAAGCAAATGTAACAGGTGATGTGTTACAAGATGCTTTGATTCTTTCTGTATATAATATTTATGAGTCTTGGGTAGTAGATTCAGGGGCTTCATTTCATGCCAC
>JZKD02S0080106.1:203867-217443 GCA_000966675.3 Picea glauca | reverse complement strand
CAAAGAAAATCCTTGGTATGAGAATAACAAGAGACAGGAAAAATTGCAAACTGACATTGTCTCAGGGTGAGTACACAAAGAATGTGTTGGAGAGGTTTAGAATGCAGAATGCAAAACCATTTAGTACACCTTTGGCCATCCATTTCAAATTAACTAATGAAATGTGTCCCAAGACACAGGAGGAGATAAAATACATGTCCAGGGTCCCATATTCATCAGTAGTTGGCAACTTGATGTATGAAATGGTTTGCACAAGACCAGATATTGCACATGCAGTGGGAGTTGTGAGAAGATATATGAACAATCCAGGTAAAGAACATTGGGAGGCAGTAAAGTGGATTCTCAAATACTTGAGAGGTACTGCTAATCATGCATTATGTTTTGGAGGTTCAGAAACTATTCTACAAGGATATTTTGATTCAAATATGGTAGGTGATAAAGATAGCAAGAGGAGTACCACAGGGTATATGTTTACTATAGGTGGAACAATAGTAAGTTGGATTTCAAAACTACAAAAGGTTGTTTCACTTTCAACAACGGAGGCAGAGTATTTTGCTGCTACAGAGGCTAGTAAAGAGATGATTTGGTTACAGAGGTTTATGGAGGAATTGGGAAAGAAGCAAGAGAATAGAAGGTTGTACTGTGACAATGAGAGTGCCATTCATCTTGCAAAGAACTCAGCCTTCCATTCGACTAATAAGCATATACAGTTGAGGTAGCACTTCATACGATCCACCTTGGATGATGGACATTTGAAGTTGGAAAATATACACACTAGCCAGAATCCTGCAGACATGTTAACAAAGGGAGTAACCAGGGAGAAACTGAGTTCCTGCTCAATTTTAGTTGGTCTTCAAGAATGAAGATGAAGATGAGAAATTTTTCAGGTCCAAGAAGGTTCGGAGTCCATCATATACAACAGTGATGGAGTTGTTGAGATCAGTCTCCAAGTGGGAGATTGTTGGTTGTGGAGCCTGATTATCTTCCTGATTCAAAGGTCTTTTACTTCCAGCCGTGTTTATACCCCATGAAGTATTTACACCCCAGAAGTATGTACACTCTTCCACGTTGGGGAGTGTAGAGAGGGGTTACGCCCTCTACGGGGTCCAGGGGGGCTATCCCCCCAGCTAGGGGGTTTGGGGGCAAGCGGGCCCCCAGCGAGGGTTCGAGGGAAATGTCCCCTGATGGGGGTTCGGGGGTGAAGCCCACAAAGAAAAAATTGCCTTGTAAATGTATATTGTAATTTCATTGTAAATATAGACCATTCAATATAAGGTTGCAAATCTAACGATAGAGATTATGTTAGGGTTTTTTTCCCTAGAAGGAAACCCTCTTTATGAGGGAAATGTATTGTGGCTATGATTGATGGAAAATATTTTATTCTAATATAGGATATTGTGAGAGAAAGAAGAGGACGTTACAGCAAGTTTGTTGTAGGTTGTATCCCTTCATATGCTGGATAATAATAAAGGAAGGACCTGGCAATTTCTCTAGTGGAAGTAGCCCACACTGGGTGAACCACGTAAATCTGTGTCTCTATTTTATTGTGTATCTTCTATGTTTTGTTTCTGCATTTGTTTTATTTTATTGCTCCACGGTCCTATTTTTCTAACACAATCCCAATAATAAACCCACTCAACCTATTCACAATTTTGAGATGCAAGCCTTCCCGACATATGTTATTTCTTTTGTTCCATTGCAGGAGATTCAATTAAGGCCGAGAAAAGTTCTGGAAAGGCAGAAGCCTTCAGTAGTCATCCTAGAAGAACAAGAACAAGAAACCCCCAAACAACCCTTGGATGACACTAGGTGGGAAGATGTTATCATTCCTAAGAACCAAGAACCCAAGCTTCCCCAAATGAACCTTCACAAATTGCGAAGGCCCATCCTTATCCATAAATATTAGTGATCGAGAAGCCTACCACCCGATTGGAATTTGAAATCTTGAATGAATTGAAGAATATTTGTGTCAAAATTCCCTTTCTTCAAGCCATTAAGGGTATTCCAATCTACAATAAGTTGGTTAAATAATTGTGTATTAATAATCTAGGAAGGAAGCAGAAGGATCCTCCAACAATACATTTGATAGGAGAACTTTATGAGTACATATCAGAGCAACCTAAAGTCACAAAATATGGGAACCAAGGGAACCTTGTAGTGACCATAACCATTAATGAGGTTTCCATTAGAAACACTCTCATAGACCTAGGGGCATCCATCAATGTTATGACTGTCACTACCTTAGAGGAATTATAGCTAAAACCGCTTCTTAGACCTACCCCAACTATTTTGGAATTAGAAGATAAGACAAAGGTTATCCCTGAAGGAATTTTGGATGATATCATAGTTACTTTAGCCTCATGGGATTTACCCAGTAGACTTTATTGTCATCCACTCAAAGGATCCTACAAAAGGGAATCTCATTATTTTTGGAAGACCTTGGTTGGCCATGACCAATGCATTTATTGGTTGTAGAGAGGGAGAAATGACCATCTCAAATGGACTCTCTATACAGAAGATCACCATATATCCACCTACTCAACCTATCATGGAGAATTTATGGTGGCTTGAATTTCCATACGATAATGAGGACTAGGAGGAGCTCATTTTTCCAAGTGATCATTCCCAGGCACTTCAGGAGCACACAACAGAAAATGCGCTAAACCAGTTTATTTCTGCTATCACATGTGTTGATTTTCCACAATCTTTTCCCCAATTTGAGTACATGTTTGGGGAAGAATTTCAGGAACATTTGGACCCATCGATTTTTTCTTCGACATCCTTTATCTTCAATATAGATGAGTCTGCCACATCTTACACCATGCCCTATGAGATTAGCCTAGGGAAATTCCTGCATATAATTTATGGGCTAGATGTAGACCAACAAAAACAGTTAGTAAGTGTACTTAAAGAACAATCAAGGGAATTCACATGGGAATACACTGACATGAAGGGTATACACCCTAATACATGCATTCATCACATAAATACCCTGGGGGAAGTAACACTTGTTAGGCAAACCTAGAAAAGGATGAACACGACACTCAAAGATATAGTAAAAGAGGAGATACAAAATTTGTTGAATGTTGGATTTATTTACTCCATCTCTGATAGTAAATGGGTATCCACGCTTGTAGTGGTTCCAAAAAAAGTAACTGGGAAATGGAGAATTTGTGTTGATTTACGGGAGCTTAACAAGGCCACTCTGAAGGATTATTTTCCTCTTCCTTTCATTGACCAAGTCTTGGATAGCCTGTTAGGAAAGAAATAATTCTTGTTTTTAGATGGATATAGCGGGTACAATCAAATTCTCATAGCACCCAAGGATCAGGACAAGACTAACTTCACTTGTCCTTGGGGCACCTATGCCTATAGGGTATTACCATTTGGAAAGTGTGATGCTCCTAACACATTTCAACTAGTAGTACTAGGGATATTTGTTGATCTTATTCATGATTGTGTGGAGGTATACATGGATTAATTCACAGTATATCGAAATACTTACATAACTTAGAAAAGGTCCTTATCAGATGCAAAGAAATGAACCTATCCTTAAGTCATGAAAAATGTAAAATATTGTTGACTGAAGGAGTGGTTCTAGGACATCATGTTTCATCTGAAGGGATTAAAGTCGATCCTACTAATATTGAGTTCATCGTCAGACTTCCACCCCCCAACAATCAAAAAGAGGTGAGAATACTTCTTGGACATGCCGGATATTACTGATGATTTATTGAAAATTTCACAAAGAATGTTGCACCCATGTTTGGATTGTTAATAAAAGATGTTTATTTTCTTTGGACAGAGCAGTGTCAAGCCGCCTTTGAAACTCTAAAATCTAAGTTGTTTGTGGAACCAGTTCTTAGGGGGCCCAATTGGGATCTCCCATTTCACATATCCATTGATGCCTCCAAAACTGCAATAGGAGGAGTATTAGGGTAGAAATAAGACCAACAGTCCTATGCCATTTATTTTTTGAGAAAGAACTTGTCCCCTGCTGAGTTAAACTATACAATTACCGAAAAGGAATTCTTGGCAGTAGTTCATGCTATCAATAATTTTCTCCACTACATCACAGGCTACAAAGTATTTGTACATACAGATCACTCTGCCATTAGATTTCTCATGAATAAACCCATTACTAATGGTCGAGTGACTAAGTGGCTCCTGCTATTGCAAGAATTCAATGTCACCGTTCTTGACTGACCTGGAAAGGAGAATTTGGTAGTTGATTTTATTTCATGCATAAAAAAATGAGGATGACAATATTCTCGTTGATGATAGTTTCCCAGACAAGCACCTTTTTTCCCTTTCTGTAAATACCCCATGGTCTGTAGATATAAAAAACTATTTGGCTACTAGGAAGTTACCATCTCATTTGTCACCTCATGAAAAAAGTACAATTATTACGCAAAGTGCCAACTACTCATAGGTTGGCCATGATATTTTTCATATTGGTCCAAACTTGATTATCCATAGATGTGTCCGAGAATATGAGATACCATAAATCCTATGAAGTTCTCATGATGGACCATGTGGTGGCCATTTTTATGACAAACGTACAACATATAAGGTGTTACATTCAGGTTACTATTAGCCTACCATTTTTAAGGATGCTTCCAAGTATGTGAGGAGTTGCGATAGATGTCAAAGAATAGGAAGACCCACGTCAGCTGACGAAATTCCCTTGCATTCCCAAGTTATGATAGAACCTTTCAAGAAATGGGCCCTTGACTTTGTAGGACCAATTTCACCCATGTCTCATAAGAACAATTATATTTTTGTTTGTACATATTATGTCACCAAGTGGGTAGAGGAAAAATCCCTATTTAGGGCTATCGAAAAATCCATTTTCGAATTTATTTATGAATACATATTTACCCGCTTTGGTGTTCCTCATGAAATTATTATAGACCAAGACACTCAATTCACTTCCAAGCTAATGAGAGAACTAACAAAGAAATATGGGATCAAGCACGACAAGTCTTATCCATACCACACACAAGCTAATGGTCAGGTAGAGTCCACAAACAAAGTTATGGAAGTTATATTAACCAAAACTGTTCAATTTCATCATCGGGATTGGGATAATAGGCTTCCAGAGGCTTTGTGGGCATATCAGACCACCTGAAGAAACACCGTTGGGCATACCCCTTATGAGCTAGTGTATGGGAAACAAGTACTTATACCAATATAATTCCAAGTAAGGACCTTTTGTATTTCCAAAGAATTGGGATTAAACTTAAATGAGGCTCAAAAACAATGATCCCTACAATTAAACGAGTTGCATCAGATCAGGAAATATTCTATCCAACGAACAATATTAGTCAAAAACCAGAGGAGCAAGTGGCATGAAAAGTTGATTAAGAAGAAACACTTCCAACCTGGTGATTGGGATTTTTTGTTTGACTCCCAATTTAAAACCTTCAAAGGAAAAATTACCACTCGGTGGTTGGGTCCTTATGAGGTAGTCACTGTATATGACAATGGGGTTGTGAAAATCAAAACAATTGACGATATACAAGTCTCCTTTGTAGTAAATGGACACCGACTCAAACTTTATCATAGACCCATTTCCATAGAATATTTTCTACAGGTCATGTCAAATGATGAGGAATTGGCCTTAGTAGATGGGGAAGTCCCCCCTTGTTATTGAATGTTTTTTCTACATTTTTCGACTGTACATATGTAAATAATTTTGAAGTATGTTTATAGACATTTCTAGAGATTTATGTAGGTATTTATTTCACCAGGAGTAGGTAGTTCCAAGGAGATATAAAGGAAGTATTTTCCTTCAAAAATATTGCTATATTTAAACCTTTTTGTCTCTTAAGAATCAATTAAATAATGATTGTTATAACCCTAATTTGCACCACACATGCATACCCAACAACAGGCCATCTTACTTACTATTTTTTCCAAGCCAATACTGAATAGCTCTTCTTAAAAACCAAATTTTTGAAGATGTATGTGCCCCACACCACTACTGCACGTGTATGTACGTTAGATGCATCATTAATTCCTGCATACGTACGCTAGCTGCACCATTAAAACCCGTGTATACACACAGAAGTTGAAAAAAATAAAAAGTTGCAAGGGAATATGGGCTTTTGGGTAGTTTCCTAACCAATTGACCGCTTATAGTCTGTCACCCAACCGAATAACTATATTTTTGGCATATAAAATAAGGTGTTGGAGTCCCATTCCAAAGAGAAGCATGAAAGCAGTGAAACTCTGCCCATTTCATAATCCCCCCTTGCCCCAAGAATTTGCAGCCACATTGTGAGTTTTGAGCCATAATTCCCTACTCTTGCCTTTTTCCTTATTCATAAGCCTATGCCCATTCTCTAGAGAGAAGTGTGAGAGAACAAGGATACATGGAAGTATTTGGAGCTTGGTGAAGAGGATCCCGGGACCAAGTTTGAAGAGCAGTCGTCAATCTCATTTTGTAAGTGACTTTGTGAGATTAATATAAAGAAGTACTTTTTCCATCCCGCCACATGATGTGTTCAATATTGATATTTGATTTGCATTTTGTTATGACATATAACCCATTAGTTCATATATAGAATGCATGATCATAGTTTCTTGTTTGTCTTTTGGTGAATGCAGGTTAGCGTTGGGAGGAGATTTGCAATCCAGAAGCAACCAAATGCATTGGGATCGACATCGGACGTGGATTTTAAGGTAAGACAACTAGATCCCTATACTTTGTACTTTATGCATGAACATGGGGTATTGCCAGGATAGTTGTTAAAAGTAGGAGACTTTAGATGGTTAGCTCTTCCTGCACTTTAGAACCCTAGTGTAGTCCATAGGGGGGTTTTCCCACTATAGAAAAATTGGCGACCATACTGGGGAACCTCTAGGGTTTTTAGGGGATTTTTTTATTTTGGGTGTCTTTAATTCGTTTATTTTTTGTTTCTTGAGTTTCTGTAAGTTTCTGTGTCTTTAAGGGATTCTAGTCTTCCATACAAATACTCCCTACCTAGTTTGTTTGACTACTATTTTTTCTTTTTAGATAAGTCAAAGAGGTGTATGCGGCCTGCATTGGGTCTGCTCACGTACATACACACCCTATCTTTGGACAACCCGCATACATACACAGGCTACTGAAGTATCAGTTGCGTGCATGTGTCAGGAAAATATTTTTTAAAGAAGAGGTAGTCATCCTCTTCCCTAAATGAAGCCATATTTCCCAGGGGTTTTCTTGATTTAGCCCTGGTCTTTATTTCTTGTATTCTTTGGCCTAGGTCTGACAACAGTTAGATTTTTCTTTATCAAGATTTCTTGTGTTTTCTTGATTAGGGTTTGAGACAAGTTTGGTGAGTTTTTTTTATTAAATTGTTTAGTATTGTTAGTAACTCTTTGCGAACCGCAGTAGACCAGAAGTTGATTTTTGGTCTCCTCTTGTCTTCACTTTTCCCTTTTTACTTGCTTTAGAAGAAAATAAAAGAATTTATTTTTAAGTTTCTTATTTTGGAGCATAAAAAAAAAAAGTTTTAAGTTTCGTGTTTGGTTAAGTAGTTAAGTTAGTTGTATTTTTAGGAAGAAGAGTGATTTCTTAAGTTCTTTACTGAATACTTAAGACTTTAAGTAGCTCGCAGTCGAGCAAAATTCAGGTTTGAGTTTTTCTTTTAAAATATCTTAGAGAGAAATTTTAGTTGAAGAGTGTTCAATTTGCAAATCTTTGTTTGTTGAAAAATAAGTAATGTTGTTTCCAACATTTGTTCTTCTCTTTTGTCTCTTAACAAACACCAACAGTTTCATTTCTGTTCCTTTGAATTAAGAAAAACCACTTAAAATCAACTCTTAATTAAAGTTTATTAGACTTTGTGCTTGTAGGGTCCATTAACTAGATTAGGCTAGAGCCTAGATTTAGGTTGGAGAGGAAACTATTCAAGGCTACAAAACAAACATAGGAGTCTATGCTAGGGAGTGAAAAAATATAGTAACGTGGAAACTATCCAGGACCCCCCTCTAACCCATGGTCTAAACATGAGGTCGCATGTGGAAAGGTAGTGGAGATAACCCCTCCAAAGTCAGACCAATCGTAGTGGAGGAACACATATAGAGGACTTATCTCGGGATTACGTTGATCGCATTTTCCACAAATCTTTGTGGGTCTTGAATCTGTTCGAGGTCCTCGGTCGTCTTCTAGAACACTTTCTTTCGATACGCTCAATATGTTTTTGTCTTGATGCCCTACTCATTGTGATCCACCCGACTATCAACTGTACCCGCCTGGTAGTTGTTCATGAGTTGGAAATTTAGTTTCCTTTGATTTTAGGGACTTACACAGGTGACTGCAGGGGTATATTGCGGTACCTAGGGCAGACATTAGGCCACGCTTTGCAGAGTATACCCGTAGGGTCCTTCCGTGTTAGAGTTGTACTTGCACCGGTAATTTTCTCTAGTGTTGGTTGTTGTAACCGTTCTTCCAACTAGTAATAGTGGTTTTCTTACTGCATCTCATAGGAACTTTTTCTAATACGTGTTTTGGAAGCCCTCTTAGGCCATAACCATTAATGAGGTTTCCATCGGAAACACTCTCATAGACCTAGGGGCATCCATCAATGTTATGACTATCACTATCTTAGAGGAATTATAGCTAACACAGCTTCTTAGACCTACCCCAACTATTTTGGAATTAGTAGATAAGAGAAAGGTTATCCCTGAAGGAATTCTAGATGATATCATAGTTACTTTAGCCTCATGGGATTACCCAGTAGAATTTCTTGTCATCCACTCAAAGGATCCTACCAAAGGGAATCTCGTTATTTTGGGAAGACCTTGGTTGGCCACGACCAATGCATTTACTGGCTGCAGAGAGGGAGAAATGACCATCTCAAATGGACTCTTTATACATAAGATCACCATATATCCACCTGCTCAAGCTATCATGGACAATTTATTGTGGCTTGAATTTCCATATGATAATGAGGAAATTCATGTTTTTCTAATGCCTATTTTGGGAGTCCTGTTATGCACCTAGGAGGCAATGGAAGCCTAGGAATCATCCTACATACCCAGATTTACAGCCTCAAGTACCACCCTATTATCAACAACCACAACAGTGGAACTCACCGAGTTGGAAAATCTCATCTACACAGTATCACCATCCTTGGATTTAAGGATGGAGAGGAGGGCATAACCAAGGAAACCCTTAGGCGCCACATGTCCCTATGCCCAACCATCCTTACCCTCAGGCGCCACCTGTCCCTATGCCCAACCATCCTTACCCTCAGTTTCCACTGAACATCCCGCAGCTTCTGCCAAGTTTTGTTCCACCACCTTTACCTCCTATTCCACAACAATACCAAAATGCAAGGTCCCCAAGACTGACATTATTAACAGCACAACCAGTGCCCAATCCAAATAATAAACCCACTCAACCTCTTCACAATTTTGAGATGCAACCCTTCCTGACATATGTTATTTCTTTTGTTCCATTGCAGGAGATTCAATAAAGGCCAGGAAAAGTTCTGGACAGGCAGAAGCCTTCAATAGTCATCCTGGAAGAAGAAGAACATGAAACCCCCAAACAACCATTGGATGGCACTAGGTGGGAAGATGGTATCATTCCTAAGGACCAAGAACCCAAGCTTCCCCAAATGAACCTTCACAAATTGTGAAGGCCCATCCTTATCCATAAATATTAGTGATCGAGAAGCCTACCACCCGATTGGAATTTGAAATATTGAATGAATTGAAGAATGTTTGTGTCAAAATTCCCTTTCTTCAAGCCATTATCAATATTCCAATCTACAATAAGGTGGTTAAATAATTATGTATTAAGAATATAGGAAGGAAGCAGAAGGATCCTCCAACAACAAATTTGATAGGAGAACTTTTTGAGTACATATCAGAGCAGCCTAAGGTCACAAAATATGGGAACCAAGGGAACCCCGTAGTGACCATAACCATTAATGAGGTTTCCATCAGAAACACTCTCATAGACCTAGGGGAATCCATCAATGTTATGACTGTCACTACCTTAGAGGAATTACAGTTAAAACCGCTTCTTAGACCTAACCCAACTGTTTTGGAATTAGTAGATAAGACAAAGGTTATCCCTGAAGGAATTTTGGATGATATCATAGTTACTTTAGCCTCATGGGATTACCCAGTAGAATTTCTTGTCATCCACTCAAAGGATCCTACCAAAGGGAATCTCTTTATTTTTGTAAGACCTTGGTTGTAGAGAGAGAGAAATGACCATCTCAAATGGACTCTCTATACAGAAGATCACCATATATCCACCTGCTCAACCTATCATGGAGAATTTATGGTGGCTTGAATTTCCATACGATAATGAGGACTATGAGGAGTCGGTGTTTCCAAGTGATCATTCCCGGGCACTTCATGAGCACATAATGGAAAATGTGCTAAACCAGTTTATTTCTGCTATCACGTGTGTTGATTTTCCACAATCTTTTCCCCAATTTGAGTACATGTTTGGGGAATAATTTTAGGAATGTTTGGACCCATTGATTTTGTCTTCGACATCCTTTATCTTCAAGATAGATGAGTCTGCCACATCTTACACCATGCCCTACGAGATTAGCCTAGTGAAATTCCTGCATATAAATTCTGGGCTAGATGCAGACCAACAAAAACAGTTAGTAAGTGTACTTAAAGAACAATCAGGGGAATTCACAAGGGAATACACTGACATGAAGGGTATACACCCTAAAAGATGCATTCATCACATAAATACCCTGGGGGAAGTAACATTTGTTAGGCAACCCTAGAGAAGGATGAACCCGACACTAAAATATATAGTAAAAGAGGAGATACAAAAGTTGTTGAATGTTGGATTTATTTACTCCATCTCTGAGAGTATATGGGTATCCACGCTTGTAGTGGTTCCAAAAAAAGTAACCGGGAAATGGAAAATTTGTGTTGATTTCTGGGAGCTTAACAAGGCCACTCTGAAGGATTATTTTCCTCTTCCTTTCATTGACCAAGTCATGGATACCCTTTTAGGAAAGAAATAATTCTCCTTTTTAGATGGATATAGCGGGTACAATCAAATTCTCATAGCACCCAAGGATCAGGACAAGACTACCTTCACTTTTCCTTGGGGCACCTATGCCTATAGGGTCTTACCATTTGGATTGTGTAATGCCCCTGCCACATTTCAATGACCAATACTAGGGATATTTGTTGATCTTATTCATGATTGTGTGGAGGTATACATGGATGAATTCACAGTATATGGAAATACTTACCAAGAAGCCTTACATAACTTAGAAAAGGTCCTTATCAGATGCAAAGAAATGAACCTATCCTTAAGTCATGAAAAATGTAAAATATTGTTGACTGAAGGAGTGGCTCTAAGACATCATGTTTCATATGAAGGGATTAAAGTCGATCATCCTAAGATTGAGTTCATCGTCAGACTTCCACCCCCAAAGAATCAAAAAGAGGTGAGAATATTTCTTAGACATGTCGAATATTACTGACGATTTATTGAAAATTTCACAAAGAATGTTGCACCCATGTTTGGATTGTTAATAAAAGATGTTTATTTTCTTTGGACAGAGCAGTGTCAAGCCTCATTTGAAACTCTAAAATCTAAGTTGTTTGTGGCACCAGTTCTTAGGGGGGCCAATTGGGATCTCCCATTTCACATATCCATTGATGCCTCCAACACTGCAATAGGAGGAGTATTAGGGCAGAAAGAAGACCAACAATCCTATGCCATTTATTTTTTGAGAAAGAACTTGTCCCCTGCCGAGTTAAACTATACAATTAGCGAAAAGGAATTCTTGGTAGTAGTTCATGCTATCAATAATTTTCGCCACTACATCACAGGTTACAAATTATTTGTACATACAGATCACTCTTCCATTAGATTTCTCATGAATAAACCCATTACTAATGGTCGATTGACTAAGTGGCTCCTGCTATTGCAAGAATTCAATATCACCATTCTTGATCGACCTGGAAAGGAGAATTTGGTAGCTGATTTTCTTTCATGCATAAAAAAATGAGGATGATGATATTCCCGTTGATGATAGTTTCCCAAACGAGCACCTTTTCTCCCTTTCTATAAATCCCCCAAGGTTTGCAGATATAAAAAACTATTTGGCTACTAGGAATTTACCATCTCATTTGTCACCTCATGAAAAGCGTACAATTATTATGCAAATTGCCAACTACTCCTGGGTTGGCCATGACCTTTTTCATACTGGTCCAGACTTGATTATTCGTAGATGTGTCCAAGAATATGAGATACCATAAATCCTATGAAGTTCTCATGATGGACCATGTGGTGGCCATTTTTATGACAAACGTACAACATATAAGGTGTTACATTCAGGTTACTATTGGCCTAGCATTTTTAAGGATGCTTCCAAGTATGTGAGGAGTTGTGATAGTTGTCAAAGGATAGGAAGACCCACGTCAGCTGACGAAATTCCCTTGCATTCCCAAGTTATGATAGAACCTTTCAAGAAATGGGCCCTTGACTTTGTAGGACCAATTTCACCCATGTCTCATAAGAAAAATTATATTTTTGTTTGTACAGATTATGTCACCAAGTGGGTAGAGGAAAAATATGTGTTCTGGGCTACCGAAAAATACATTGTCGAATTCATTTATGAAGACATATTTACCCGCTTTAATGTTCCTCATGAAATTATTATAGACCAAGACACTCAATTCACTTCCAAGCTGATGAGAGAACTAACAAAGAAATATGGGATCAATTACTACAAGTCTTATCCATACCACCCACAAGCTAATGGTCAGGTAGAGTCCACAATCAAAGTTATGGAAGCTATATTAACCAAAATTGTTCAATTGAATCATCGGGATTGGGCTGATAGGCTTCCAGAGGCTTTGTGGGCATATCAGACCACCTGGAGAAACACCATTGAGCATACCCCTTATGAGCTAGTGTATGGGAAACAAGTACTTATACCAATAGAATTCCAAGTAAGGACCTTCCATATTTCCACAGAATTGGGATTAAACTTAGATGAGGCTAAAAAAAAATGATCCCTACAATTAAATGATTTGGATGAGATCGGGAAAGATTCTATCCAATGAACAATATTAGTCCAAAACCAAAGGAGCAGGTGGCATGAAAATTTGATTAAGAAGAAACACTTCCAACCTGGTGATTGTTATAACCCTAAATTGCACCATACATGCTTACCTGGCATCAGGCCATCTCAGATCCCTTCTTTGCCAAAGCACTGCTGAACAACTCTTTGAAAATCCTCTTTTATAAGTGTTGTAGGAAAATCTGCCTGCGGACAAGTAGATCGACCTCTAAGGCTTGACCTTAACCCTAGACAGAAAAGTGCTTATCATGGACACTGAATTTCTTTCGAATCTATCTAAGCCTAATGCATGAGAAGGAAGAGTAACAGAAGTACCTTTTAACCGACGTTTGTCCCTGCACGCTTTGAGTCGCGCTCCAATCCTTTGCTTCTCGTTGATAGCTACGGACAAATGAAGATACAACCACTTCCTACTCTATTGACATTAGCTTGAAAATAGATCTATCACTGAATGATAAGTTCATGTAGCATCGAACACAAACTAGAAAGAAACAGGCCAA
>JZKD02S0080106.1:154629-185618 GCA_000966675.3 Picea glauca | reverse complement strand
TCCAGAATGTCGCTTTCCCGCCAAAAAATCACTTTCCCCAATTTTTGCCAATATTTGACTGTGTTACCATGTCTTCTTCCGGAGGAGATTTTGAGAAAACGGAGACTAATTTTAAAAATCAGAGAGAGGTTTTTTCTCAAAACGGGTTGAGGAACAAAAACCTCTTTCATTTTTTGCAACGGGGTCACGAGTAGAGAGAATCGAAAACATCTTCGAGGCCTATTTTTCCATATTTTCCATTTTCCGTTTCAATCCCGATCTTTCAGGAGCTGTCACGGCCAGATGGGGACGAATTCGGCGAAACCGAAAGAGGTTTTTGTCCAGAAAATGCCCATCTACAATAACAGCTTTCATTTTTCTCCTAGTTGTCATCATTGAAGAGAAAGTCATGTCTGATCGGACCCCTTGTTTCGTAGAAAAACGGTCCACTTTTCATGGCAGAAAACTCCGAATTTTGTGGGAGTGGTGGCTATTTTTGGCCGAGGCGGTTAAACCGACTCTAGGAACTTGATGAGGTGATATACCCTATTTATGGAGATGATTTTAATGTAAAAGGGTTTGACCTGTGTAAAGATTTGGGTCCTTTTTGGATGGACTGTGGGCCTTGTTGCTTCAGGAGGTTCTCTGTAATTTTGGAATGACAAATCATTAATGGAGAAATGACTTACAGGATTCTCATGTAGCAGTGTTGGTGGTGTGCCCCTTGTCTGTTTTTAATCATATTTCTTCTATCATTCAAACATTTTCATTTCTTATTATTGAAAAACAGTTAATGGAGAAGAATTTATGCATGCATACTCTTTGTCCAAATTTTTCAATAATCTTTATGTTTTCTTCTAAAACTCAGCCTATGAATTCTTAACTGCTCATTTGCTCAGTTTTCCTTCCTCATTTTTCCTCAAATCGACACCCTTTAAACTTGATTCGATCCAATAGCTATTACTATCTTGCCCTGTGGAGACATTTACCTCTGGATTTGATTTGATCATTGTCTTATAAACAGACCCCATAGCCCAATGGTGATCTGAGAAACTCGTCAACCACATCCTCATCTAAATATTTTCAAAAACCCCAACCCCTATTCTTCATAGCTAGTTTAATACCCCTTAAAATAAAGCTATATCAGGCAGAGAGATCCCTCTCTGAGTCTTGGAGGGCTAGATCCCAGACTCAAAGTGGTTTTGATGTTGCCTCTGTGACTGCCTCACAGCCTTGGGAAAATTACAGAGTGCTAACAGGGTACAATCATGCTGGATACAACCAACTTAAAGCCTCATCTACCTTACCATGTAGCATTTCAAATAGTAGTGTCTTACCCCACGAAAACTTTTACTCGGAATATATTCCGCACGGTGGTTGATGAGGACGCCTCAACATGTGTTATTTCATTGGCATGTTGGAAGGTCGTTGGCCAGCCCGTTTTGTCTCTGTCACCTACTCTCCTCGTCTCTTTTGATGATCATTCGTTCCAACCACATCGCATCGTTCCTTCTTTCCCCGTGCAGTTAGGAGGGAAGACCATGTGTGTTGAAGTAGAGGTAGTTGATTCTCCCCTCGACTATAATCTCTTGTTAGGAAGGAGTTGGACTTATGCCATGCAAGTTGTGGTTGCTACAGTTTTCCGGGTCTTGTTGTTTCCACACGAAGGCTGGATAATGACCATCGATCAATTTTCCTTCTTTAGACCTGACCTTGCTTTGGGGGCATCCACAATGTCGATGATTGATAATCCTTAACCCAGTGTCGTCAATGTAGGGGTTGGTTTGTGCCCATCTTTGATGGGTACCTTCAATTACCCGCCCCCTCAAGGCGATATCAAGTTTATATCCAATCACCATAAGGTTGAGATTTTTCAAGTTTCTTCATTCTGCATGACTTACTTCGACGATCCGTGGTCACTTCCTTCCCCATCGGCCACGATGGATTGGATAGGGCACCCGAGCATGTCTATGCCCTTTTTCGCAGCTGAAGTAGCGTACTCTTTAGTCCAGCAAACTTCATCCCACACTGATCTAGCTTCTGCACAAGAGTTAGATCCACTTCTAGAGCCTATTTGGGCTCAGGGTTCTCTCTCTCAGACCGATTCATTAGACTTAGTCTTTCCCTGCGATGAAGCAATAATTGAAGTAATGACTAGTCTGGATAAACCCTGGGAAGATCTTCATCACAAATCATACTTCCTCCTAGAGTTAAGTCGAATTGAAGCGGGAGAATTCACTGTGACTCTGACGGGAGATCAGTCTTGTCCTATTAATCCCTTAGCTACACATGAGGTTTATGCTAAGGGTAATATGGAAACAATTGTTGAAACTTTACCGATCAATATCTCCCGAAACCTTGGCATCATGGAGAATGTCTTCGTCGGAGCGGAATACTCCCCCGAGGAGATTCAAATCTACACAGATCTTTTCAAGGAATTCTGTGACGTTTTTTCTTGATCTTATGAGGAAATGCCAGGCATCGATCCAAAAATAGTTGAACATGAAATCACAACGTATCTTGATGCCAAGCCATTTCGGCAGAAGCTTCGTCCAATTAATCCTAAGAAAGCAGCAGCCATTAAGGTTGAGGTTGAGAAATTGTTAAAAGTCGGGTTTATCTATCCTATCCATTTGACCCAATGGGTGTCAAACCCCATACTGGTCAATATAAAACAAGGCACGATTCGTGTATGTACCGACTTTCATGATTTGAACAAGGCATGTCCCAAAGATAATTTTCCCACACCCTTCATCAACCAGATCATTGATGAATGTGCGGGTTGTGAAGCCTTTTCTTTCATGGACGATTTTTTAGGATATAATCAAATCCAAATCAAACCCGAAGACCAACACAAAACGACATTCATCTGCCCATGGGGTACATTCGCATATCGTAAAATGCCTTTTGGTCTCAAAAATGTTGGAGCCACCTTTCAGCGGGCCATGTCTTTTTCTTTCCATGACCTCAATCATATATTCAAGGCCTATCTAGATGATTTAGCAGTGCGATATCGCAAGAGAACGGATCATCCCACACACCTCTGACTTATCTTCGAACGTTGTCACTACTTTCGGATTCGCCTGAATCCAAACAAGTGCATCTTTTGTGTAACGTCAGGACGATTGTTAGGTTTCATAGTTTCAACAACAGGAATCATGGTCGATCCTCTGAGGGTTGAGGCAATAATCCAGTTGCCCCCCCCACGCATAATCCTTCAACTTCAGAGTCTACAAGGCAAGGAAAACTTTTTACGATGCTTCATCGCCAACTATGCCGAGGTCACCAAGGGATTTATGCGCTTACTGAAGAAAAAAGTTCCTTTCTACTGGGACGATGTTGCTCAACGCTCTTTCGACGCATTAAAACATGCCCTCACAACTGCCCCTCTGCTTCGTCCACCTAACTATAAAAAAGATTTCTTATTATATCTGGTTGCAGTAGAGTCAGGCATTGGCATGGTTTTAGTTCAGGAAGATGACTTGTTCTCAAAATATGTGATCTATTACCTGATTTGAGGCCTCGTAGGACCAGAACTCAATTATTCTCACATCGAAAAACTTGTGTTGGCAGCAATTCATGTTGTTCAACGATTCCGTCATTATGTTCTGTTTTGCAAGACCACAGTCATTGTTGTCGTGAATCCATTCTAGTACATATTGACACGACGGGTCATAGGCGGAAAAATTAGTAGATGGATAGTCATCCTCCAGGAGTTTGACTTAGACTTCATTTCAGCAAAGTCCAAAAAGTCACTGGCCTTCGCAGAACTTATTTCGGAACTTCCGGTAGAGTCAAGTGACGTTGTGCCTGAAGAATTGCCTATCCCAAGAGATATGTTTTTTTATCACATCTTCTATTTTTTATCACATATTCGTATCCCTGGTATGAAGATATACTTATCTATCTTCAGACTTTGAAGTGCCCCACCACTGCTTCTCGTGATGAGCATCGACGCATACTCCATTGGGCTAAGAATTATCTCATAATCGATGATACATTGTATCAGAGAGGTGTAGACTGCATCCTATGTCGATGTCTCACTCATGAGGAAGAAGTTATCGTGCTTAATGATTACCATACCAAAGCTTGTAGTGGTCATTTGCCTAGGTTGGAAATAGCCCAAAAGATTCTACAAGCAGGTTACTTCTGGCTGACACTTATCAAATATTGTATCAAATCAATCAAGAAGTGCCATCTATGCCAAATCTTCTCTCGGAAGATGAGGACACATCTCACTCCCATATTTCCTATCATCATAGTTAGTCCCTTCACCAAGTGGGGGATTGATTACACTACTTGCAACCCCCCTTCAGCAAGGGGGCACCGCTATATTGTCGTAGTTGTGGACTACTTCACAAAGTGGGTCGAAGCTATGCCAACATTTAAACATGATGGAGAGACTGCAACTCTCTTTTTATTCAACCAGATCATAGCAAGGTTCAGCGTCCCGAGGGAGATTGTCGCTGACCATGGTAGTCACTTTCAGAAACAGATGATGACCAAATTAACATCAAATCTTGGGTTATGGAAAGAACATTCATCACCCTACTACCCCCAAGCCAATGGGCAGGTGGAAGCTGTAAACAAAACTCTTAAGACTATTCCACAGTGAACTATCAACTCAGCCAAGTCAAATTGGCATTTGATGTTATACTCGTCATTATGGGCTTACCGAACATCTGTTAAGACTACAACCGATTTCTCACCTTTTCAACTCATTTACGGGCTAGAGGCAATCTTGCCCATCGAATGTCAGATCCCGTCTCTAAAATTGGCAGTACAATTATTGCCAGACACTTCTCCACTTGAAGAACGGTTAGTATAACTTGAGAAGCTCAATGAGAAGCGTCGTGATGTGGCCCTGGCCAATGAGGCTCATAAACATCAGGTCAAGTGTCAGTATGATCGGTCCGTTTGTCCTTGGATTTTCTCTGAAGGCGACCTTGTCCTAGTATATGACCAAGATAAGGACCCCCTGGGGGTAGGAAAATTCAAACCCATGTGGTTCGGACCTTTCATCAAAAAAGAGGTTTTAAAAAAGGGCGCTTATCATCTGGTTGATTTTGAAGGGAATGCTTTGGCAGAGCCTAGAAATGGGCTCTACCTCAAGAAGTATTACTCATAGGCAGGTCACTGTGGGTAACCTTTTGTAACATATGTATAGTCTTTGTACTATTAATTTTTAGTTTCTTTTAGTGTTATGGACGTGTCGTTGATATTATCTTTCATCATTGTGGAAGATGTCAAGTGATTCCAAGGTGTTCATTGGGTATGTAGATGGTGCTAGTTGGCACACTCAAAGGCTTGCCTCCGTAGCTTGGGTAATCTTTACACCTCAAGGCCAGTTATTATCTTCCAGAGGTATATGCTTAGGTGACACCACAAATAATTTTGCCGAGTATAGCGTAGTTATTGAGTTGCTTCGTGACGCTTTATCATTGGGTATCTCTCATCTTTGGGTCTATCTTGATGCTCAACAGGTTGTGTCTCAGTTAAACAGAGTGTATCAGGTTCATGATCCAACTTTACACCGATGATTCCTTAGGGTACATCTCTTAGAATGAAACTTTGATTATATTACATATTTTCATGTTCCTAGGAGATTAAACCAAGTTACAGATACTCTAGATAATCAAATTTTAGATTGGCATCTTGCACACATATGAAAGAACATTAACATAAGAATGTAAATACGTTTTTGCACACATGATACATAAGACACAAAAGACCAAAAAAACATATAGAATATCATAAAGTAACCAGAGTACATCGATGGACGCAAGCACCTCAAAAATAGGACCAATACCGAGTCACAGGGATTATGCCCTCGAAAAATATATACAAGTAGTGCTTGTGGCACATCAAAATGTCTATCTAAATTCAAGGAATGTGGGCCCTGTTATACTGGTCCATAGCATTGGCTAAACGTCGAAACAACCAGACCCACGTCTGTGGTTCCCCCACTACATGAGGCTGCATAGACGGTGGCAAGTCCTCAATCTCTGCCATCAGGACCATGTGAGTGAGTGCAGTAAAGTTACGCTCAACCCATCTCAATACCCTCTCAGCCTCCCTGGTTGGAAGATCTCCTGCTACTATTGGTCCTCCTACGGCAACAGGTGCGACCCCTGGCCGAGGACAACACCTGTTCCTCGCATAGTCAGCGGGTCGCACTGGTCCCACATCTGCACACAATGAAACACATATCCGTCAAAAAATCTGGCATAACAAAAAAATAATATATATAACAAAACGACATAAAAATTACATATACAACAAAAAAAAACTACAAAGGTGGAGACTTACCCATCTCCCCTCGCTCCTCACCAGGAGGTACTGGTATCTCCGGGTCTCTCGAAAAATCAATCCCAGCATAGGGGTAGTCCTCTATAACCGGGATCTGGCGTGACAGCCATGCAAAAAATTCATCATCGAAGGACTCATTGGTCCTTCCACCACCCTGTCGCGACAATAGTACTGCCCATCTACACACAGTAGGAAGAGAGGCCTAGTGTCCTCGTACCACTACTTGAGGACTAAAACTCGGAAGTCTCTCAAAAAAGATTGAACATAGAATGGTCCTGAACCCAAAGTTCCTATGTGTCTGCAAACGACAATATGTCAATTGCCTCTTCATACACTCAAGAAAAGTGGTACTCCAATCAAAAACTTGTGCATTTAATCATTGGACTACAAAGCTCATCTATGCATGGGATGCCTAACGTAGATTCGTAGAACCGGTAATTCGCCCAATAAGCAATACTATCACCTGTAGCGATAGGTTAGTGATCTTGCTTATAGGCACCTGCGTGCTTGTGCAGTATGTATCAACTGCACAGTAGAGTACTATCAATTATGCTATGTTATGCGGCCCCGTAGGAAAAGTCCAGAAATTGATTGGTTCCCCTCTCCTAGAGAGGCCAATCAAAAATTAAATTTCCTCGACCGTGGGCACCAGTGATTGCCCCTCTAACATGAATGCCTCTGCATCCAGATGCCAGTAGTCAACCAAGGCATTTAGTAGCCTAGGTTGTGCCCGCATGAAAGGACATAGAAAAAAATTGAGTAACCCACACTGCATCAAAGTAGCCACAGCATTGGGGTCTTCCCCGACCAACTCGTTCACCTCTTCATGCTCTCTTTCTCTCCAATGGACATACATCCTGCAAAACAAAAAGGTTTAGGAGAGTTAAACCCTTGCTTTTTGTGCCTTTTTCATTCCATAAGGGGGCCCATGTGAGTTGTAATGGTGACAGTCACGTGTACACACGTGTAGAGTTTACTCTGCCCTAATGTACACATAGCCTATCTTGAGATAGCCCGCGTGGACCTAGGGCCAAATTTTTAAAGGACGACGCCCCCCTACAAAATGAAACCCAATGCATAAATAAAGACATAAAATGCAAGATAAGGGAGTTTGTACTTACTTGGTCGAGACAGAAGTTCGTTTCATCCACTGTAGCTCCCGGAATCACCACTTTACTCAAAGGGGGTCTTTTGGCTCCAGAGTCAATTTCCAAATCAGCAATGGTGATAATGAGCTGCCAGCCTCTATTTATAGACTTTTTGGCCTCTTTTTGTCACTTTTTTGGCCTCCCTTATCATTTTCTTTATACCAAAAACCATTTAGTGTGATTCAGGAGTTGCATAGGAGGAATTTGATCAGGTATTAGGACAGTTTTTTTTTTAGTTTTGAGTATTTTTCGACGGTCCGTGGAAAATTTTTCCGACGATCAACTTGAACATATAGGTTAGGTTTCTACCCTGATTTTTTTACCTCGTTGTATTTTTCCTTTGCCAGAGGACGAATCCCATCAGGTTGTGACATGGAACCATCATATCTGCTTTATAAGTGTCGCAACTTGGTGGTAGAGCTTACCGGAACATGGATGCCCTAGTTAGATCATGGTTGCATTATGGTATTCATGATGTCTCTAAAAACATTGTAGGCTCGGGAGTCCTTGTAGTTTTTCCTGAATATGAGTTTGAGCCTCATTTGCATGATTCTTCTTCACTCTTGACCTCACCTTCAGGACTCCTAAAAAATAATAGGTCTTCTTTTAAGCCCTTTTCAGACCCTCTAAATATGAAAAGATTGTCGAGTGATCTTGTGACCTTTCATGCTCGTTAAACTAAAATTTGAAGTTACGTCTCTCCGGCGGTAGTTTACCCCTTTTTCGGTCTGGACGGTCATTTGTATGAACAAAGGTATACTCTATGGAACTTCAACTCTATAGAAGAGTAGTCTCAGGTATAATTTTATCCCTTTTCGGGCTTGAGGGACTAAACTTACGAAGAAGGAACTGCCACGGAGTCCATAGTTAAGCTCTTTTCAGACTCCCTATAATTGAAAAGATCGTCAAGTGACCTTATTCTTTCACACTCATTAAAATGGTACAAAAGAACATTCCTAACGGATTCCATAGTTAATCTTTTTTCAAACTCCTTAAAAATGAAAAAATGGCCGAGGGATCTTGTCCTTGTCACACTCGTTAAAATGGTTTTGAATAGATGTCTTGTCGGTGCTAGATTACCCCTTGTTTGAACCGACTAGACTATATTCGAAAAAGGTACCCCAATGGAGTCTCCTTTTATGTTTTTTTAGACTCTCTAAATATGAAAAACCACCGAGCTTACCTTCTCTGGGCTCGTTAAACTTACATCGAAGGACGTTACCATTGTGAGTTTTGTTAATCGCATTTCCATACCTTATACGCCAGCCTTGTAACAATTTTCTTATGCGTCTTAACACCCTTGGCCCCCAGAGGATTTTTCCCAAGTATCATTATACTAGAACATCAGTCTTGTCCTTATGCCTTGAACTTGTATGTTTTCAACACTCGCTCCTCCATTGTAATGTAATATTCCTTTATTATTTTTCCCAAAATTATTGAAAAACACAAAAAAAATCAAATATACCGCAAAAAGAGGAAGGGAAAAGTGTTTTATTTATTGGTAGCATAATGAGTCACCCTTGGATACAGCACATTTGTTCATTTGTTCATCAAACTATGGGATGGAGTACGAACATAGGAAGTTGTTCTCTCTATATAGAGTTGTGTCCTCCACCATTTGGTTATCCTTCCAAACATATGCAGAGTTTGTGTTGCCTCCTGCTTCGTAGACTTATGATTAATGCCATGTTGCCTGAGTCTCCTCATTTTTCGTGCTATTGTCCAAGGGAAGTTTGTCACCAAGCCTTAGTCGGCCCCTCTGCAATTTGTCTCTTTCACTCATACCTGGCCATCCTAAATGTCCAATCAAGTCCTTGTTCGAAATCAATGAAGCCTTCAGTCTGATCCTCAAGTCCATGACCGACAAGCCATCAAAGACCTTTGTGTAGTGTATTTGTACACTCATATTGCACTCCTACCCGAGTTGTGAATATTTTGAAGTAGTTTCTCAAGCTCTGAAGACCTCATCTCCAGCCATCAGGCTGTATCAGCTTCTAGAAGATGGATACTCTATATGTATATATTTTTTATTTTGAGATGTAGCTCCGCTATGTACTGTTCGGGGCTACTCTTTATATAGTTATATGACATGGATCTACAGTGTATTTGATTTGTAGCCATGATTCTATTTTATCTGGATCATGGGTATGCCCGCCTCAGTGAGACATTTTTTATTTTGCAAACGGCGCCTCCCAATTCCTGATCCTTGGGCTCAATCGTTCAGCACATCAGTAAAGATTGGTAATGTATTTCGGCCATCAGATGCTCTTCTGACCTCACACATTAGAGGGCATCTGTTATAACCCTAAATTCAACCATACATGCTTACCTAGCATTAGGCCATCTCAGATCCCTTCTTTGCCAAAGCACTGTTGAACAACTCTTTAAAAATCCTCTTTTATAAAGACCCACGTGCCCTACTCCATTATCGCACATGTGTACATGCTATCTGACCTAAAACAACCCGCGTGGACCGACAAAATCACGAAAAAAGGAAAGTTGTCGACAAAACACACAGCTCTGGGTGAGTTAACCGAGACTCTCGGCCATGCATGGCCGAGGGTTCATCCAAATACCTAGCTTCTTCTAGCCTATAAAAGAAGGGCTAGGGGTCCCATTTGGAAGGGAAAAAATATAGCAAAGAAACTCTACCCATTTGCATATTCCCATTGTCCCAACCCTTTAGCCTTCCTTGTAACAAAAGAGATACAAATAAAAGACATTGGAGGACAGTTGAAGAGGAGCCCAGGATCAGGTTCGCAGAGTGGTGGCCGGTCTCAATTTTTTGTAAGTTGACTCATTCAAAGTAATAAAGAAAATTATTTTCTCGTCCCAATTCATTATTCATAATTTGTTAAGTACATGTTTGAATTTCTAACCTGTTAGTCTATAGGTAAGATGCATGTGTAGTTGTTGTTTGTTTTGTATGCAGGTTAGTGTTGAAAAGGAGAACTACGAACAAGTGATCAAGTGCGACAAGGGATCAACATCAAACGCCTGGAACGAGGTAGGTTGATCTAGCCATGTTTTATTGAAAATAAATAGGATTTAAGTCTAGGGACGAAGGTAGAAAGTAAATTTTCTCTTGGTCATATATGCATGCAAAGCATAACCCTATTTGCTAGTTCGTAAGGATATTTCTCTCACAACAGTGATTGGGATTTGTTGTTTGACTCCCTATTTAAAACCTTCAAAGGAAAAATTACCACTCGGTAGTTGGGTCCTTACACGGTAGTCACTGTATATGACAATGGGGTTGTGAAAATCAAAACAATTGATGTTGGACAAGTCTCCTTTGTAGTAAATGGACACAGACTCAAACTTTATCATAGACCCATTTACATAGAAAATTTTCTACAATTCATGTCAACTGATAAGGAATTGGCCTTAGTAAATGGGGAAGTCCCCCCTTGTTATTGAATGTTTTTCTGAATTTTTCGACTGTACATATGTAAATAATTTTGAAGTATGTTGATAAACAATTCTAGAGATTTATGTAGGTATATATTCATCAGGACTAGGCAGTTTCAAGGAGATATAAAGGAAGTATTTTACTTCAAAAATATTGCTATATTTAAACCTTGTTGTCTCTTAAGAATCAATTGAATAATGATTGTTATAACCCTAATTTGCACCAAACACGCATACCCAACAACAAGCCATCTTACTTACTATTTTTTCCAAGCCAATATTGAGTAACTCTTCTTAAAAACTAATTTTTTGAAGATGTACATGCCCTGCACCACTACTGCACGTGTATGTATGCTAGATGCATCATTACTTCCCACGTACGTATACTAGTTTCACCATTACAACCCGTGTATACCCACAAAAGTTGCAAAAAATAAAAAGTTGCAAGGGAATACAGGCTTTTGGGTAGTTTCCTAACCAATTGACCACCCATAGTCCATCACCCAACCGAATAACTATATTTTTGGCATATAAATGAAGGCGTTGGGGTCCCATTCCAAAGAGAATCATGAAAGAAATGAAACTCTGCCCATTTCATAATCCCCCCTTGCCCCAAGAATTTGCAGCCACATTGTGAGTTTTGAGCCATACTTCTTTATTCTTTCCTTTTTCCTTATTCATAAGCCTATGCCCATTCTCTAAAGAGAAGTGTGAGAGAAGAAGGATACGTGGAAGTAGTTGGATCTTGGTGAAGAGGATCCTAGTACCGGGTTCGAAGAGCAGTCGTCGATCTCATTTTGTAAGTGACTTTGTGAGATTAATATAAAGAAGTATTTTTTCCGTCCTGCCACATGATGTGTTCAATCTTGATATTTGATTTACATTTTGTTATGACATATAACCCATTAGTTCATATATAGAATGAATGTTCGTAGTTTCTTGTTTGTCTTTTGGTGAATGCAGGTTAGCCTTGAGAGGATATTTGCAGTTGAGAAGCGACCAAACGCATTGGGATCGACACCGAACGTGGAGTTTAAGGTAAGACTACCGGATCCCTATACTTTGTACTTTATGCATGAACGTGGGGTATTGCCAGGATAGTTGTTAAAAGTAGGAGACTTTATATGGTTAGCTCTGCCTGCACTTTAGAACCCTAGTGTAGTCCATAGGGGGGTTTTCCCACTATAGCAAAATTGGCGACCATACTGGGGAACCTCTAGGGTTTTTAGGGGATTTTTTATTTTGGGAGTCTTTAATTGGTTTATTTACTATTTCTTGAGTTTCTATAAGTTTTTGTGTCTTTATAGGATTCTAGTCTTCCATACAAGTACTCCCTACCTGGTTTGCTTGACTATTAATTTTTCTTTTTACATAAGTCACATAGGTGTACGCGGCCTGCATTGGGTCTGCTCGCGTGCATACGCACCCTATCTTTGGATACCCTACATAAATACGTAGGTTGTTGAAGTATCAGTTGCATGCCTGTGTCAGGAAAATATTTTTTAAAGAAGAGGCAGTCATCCTCTTCCCTGAATGAAGCCATATTTCTCAGGGGTTTTCTTGATTTAGCCCTGGTCTCTATTTCTTGCAGTCTTTGGCCTAGGTTTGACAGCAGTTAGCTTTTTCTTTATCAAGATTTCTTGTGTTTTCTTGATTAGGGTTTGAGACAAGTTTGGTGAGTTTTTTCTGATTAACTTGTTTAGTATTTTTAGTAACTCTCTGTGAACCTCAGTAGACGAGAAGTTGGTTTTTGGTCTCATCTTGTCTTCACTTTTCCCCTTTTACTTGCTTTAGAAGAAAATAAAAGAATTCATTTTCAAGTTTCTTATTTTGGAGAATTAAAAAAAAAAATGTTTTAAGTTAGGTTAGTTGTTTTTTTAGGAAGAGGAGTGCTTTCTTAAGTTCTTTATTGAATACTTAAGACTTCAAGTAGCTCGCAGTCAAGCAAAATTCAGGTTTGATTTTTTCTTTTAAAATATCTTAGAGAGAAAATTTAGTTAAAGAGTATTCAATTTGCAAATCTTTGTTTGTTGAAAAATAAGTAATTTTGTTTCCAAAATTTGTTCTTCTCTTTGGTCTCTTAAAAAACACCACCAATTTCATTTCCGTTCCTTTGAATTAAGACAAACCACTTAAAATCAACTCGTAATTAAAGTTTATTAGACTTTGTGCTTGTAGGGTTCATTAACTAGATTAGGCTAGAGCCTAGATTTAGGTTTGAGAGGAAACTCTTCAAGGCTACAAAACAAACATAAGAGTTTGTCTTAGGGAGTGAAAAAGTCTAGTAACGTGGAAATTATCCGGGACCCCCCTCTAACACATGGGCTAAACACGAGGTCGCATGTGGAAAGGTAGTGAAGATAACCCCTCCAAAGTCAGACCAATCGTAGCGGAGGAATGCATATAGAGGACTTATCTTCGGATTACGTTGATCGCATTTTCCACGAAGCTTCGTGGGTCTCAAATATGTTCGAGGTCCTAAGTCGTCTTCCAAAACACTTGATTTTGATACACTTGATATTTTTTGGGATTGATACCCTGCTCATTGTGGTCCACCCGACTATCGACTGTACCCGCCCGGTAGTTGTTCAGGAGATGGAAACTTAGTTTCCTTTGATTTTAGGGACGTACACAGGTGACTGCAGGGGTATATCGTGGTACCTAGGGTAGACATTGGACCACTCTTTGTAGAGTATACTCGTAGGGTCCTTCCGTGTTCAAGTTGTACTTGCACCAGTAAGTTTCTCTAGTGTTGGTTGTTGTAACCGTTCTTCCAACTAGTAATAGTGGTTTGCTTACTGCATCTCATAGAAACTTTTTCTAATGCGTGTTTTGGCAGCCCTCTTAGGCCATAACAATTAATGAGGTTTCGATCAGAAACACTCTTTTAGACCTAGGGGCATACATCAATGTTATGACTGTCACTACCTTACAATAATTACATCTAAAACCGCTTCTTAGACCTACCCCAACTGTTTTTGAATTACAAGATAAGACAAAGGTTATCCCTGAAGGAATTTTGGATGATATCATAGTTACTTTAGCCTCATGGGATTACCCAGTAGACTTTATTTTCATCCACTCAAAGGATCCTACAAAAGGGAATCTCATTATTTTTGGAAGACCTTGGTTGGCCATGACCAATGCATTTATTGGTTGTAGAGAGGGAGAAATGACCATCTCAAATGGAATCTCTATACATAAGTTCACCATATATCCACCTGCTCAACCTATAATGGGGAATTTATGGTGGCTTGAATTTCCATACGATAATGAGAAAATTTGTGTTTTTCTAATGTGTGTTTTGGGAGTCCTCTTATGCACCTAGGAGGCCATGGCAGCCTAGGAATCAGCCTACATACCCATATTTATAGCCTCAAGTTCCACCCTATTATCAACAACCACAACAGTGGAACTCACCAAGTTGGAAAAACTGGTCTACACAGTATCACCATCCTTGGCTTTAAGAATGGAGAGAAGGGAATAACCAAGGAAACCCTCAAGCGCCACCTGTCCCTGTGCCCAACCATCCTTACCATTAGTTTCCACCGAACATCCCGTAGCTTCTGCCAAGTTTTGTTCCACCACCTTTACCTCCTATTCCACAACAATACCAAAATGCAAGGTCCCCAAGACCAACATTATTACCAGCACAACCAATTCCCAATCCCAATAATAAACCCACTCAACCTCTACACAATTTTGACATGCAAGCCTTCCTGACATGTGTTATTTCTACTATTCCATTGCAGGAGATTCAATTAAGGCCAGGAAAAGTTCTGGACAAGTAGAAGCCTTCAATAGTCATCCTGGAAGAAGAAGAACATGAAACCCCCAAACAACCCTTGGATGACACTAGGTGGGAAGATGTTATCATTCCTAAGTACCAAGAACCCAAGCTTCCCCAAATGAACCTTCACAAATTGTGAAGGCCCATCCTTATCCATAAATATTAGTGATCGAGAATCCTACCACCCGATCGGAATTTGAAATCTTGAATGAATTGAAGAATATTTGTGTAAAAATTCCCTTTCCTCAAGCCATTAAAGGTATTCCAAACTACAATAAGGTGGTTAAATAATTGTGTATTAAGAATCTAGGAAGGAAGCTAAAGGATCCTCCAACACATTTGATAGAAGAACTTTCTGAGTACATATCAGAGCAACCTAAGCTCACAAAATATGGGAACCAAGGGAACCCCGTAGTGACCATAAACATTAATAAGGTTTCCATCGGAAACACTCTCATAGACCTAGGAGAATCCATAAATGTTATGATTGTCACTCCCTTAGAGGAATTACAGCTAAAACTGCTTCTTAGACCTACGCCAACTATTTTGAATTAGCAGATAAGACAAAGGTTATTCCTGAAGGAATTTTGGATGATATCATAGTTACTTTAGCCTCATGGGATTACCCAGTAGACTTTCTTGTCATCCACTCAAATGATCCTACCAAAGGGAATCTCGTTATTTTGGGAAGACCTTGGTTAGCCACAACCAATGCATTTATTGGCTGTAGAGAGGGAGAAATGACCATCTCAAATGGACTATCTATACAGAAGATCACCATATATCCACCTGCTCAACCTATCATGGAGAATTTATGGTGGCTTGAATTACCATAAGATAATGAGGACTAGGAGGAGCCCGTGTTTCCAAGTGATCATTCTCAAGCACTTCAGGAGCACACATTGGAAAATGTGCTAAACAAGTTTATTTCTGATATCACGTGTGTTGATTTTCCACAATCTTTTCCCCAATTTGAGTACATGTTTGGGGAATAATTTCAGGAATGTTTGGACCCATCGATTTTGTCTTCGACATCCTTTATCTTCAATATAGACGAGTCAGCCACATGTTACACCATGCCCTACGAGATTAGCCTAGGGAAATTCCTGCATATAAATTCTGGGCTAGATGCAGACCAATAAAAACACTTAGTAATTGTACTTAAAGAACAATCAAGGGCATTCACATGGAAATACACTAACATGAAGGGTATACACCCTAGAAAATGCATTCATCACATAAATACCCTGGGGGAAGTAACACTTGTTAGGCAACCCCAGATAAGGATGAACCCGACACTCAAAGATATAGTAAAAGAGGAGATACAAAAGTTGTTGAATGTTGGATTTATTTACTCCATCTCTGACAGTAAATGGGTATCCACGCTTGTACTGGTTCTAAAAGAATTAACCAGGAAATGGAGAATTTGTGTTGATTTCCGAGAGCTTAACAAGACCACTCTGAAGGATTATTTTCCTCTTCCTTTCATCGACAAAGTCTTGTATACCCTGTTAGGAAAGAAATATTTCTCCTTTTTAGATGAATATAGAGGGTACAATCAAATTCTCATAGCACCCAAGGATCAGGACAAGACTACCTTCACTTTTCCTTGGGGCACCTATGCCTATAGGGTCTTACCATTTGGATTGTGTAATGCTCCTGTCACATTTCAACGAGTAGTACTAGGGATAGTTTTTTATCTTATGCATGATTGTGTGGAGGTATACATGGATGAATTCATAGTATATGAAAATACTTACCAGGAAGCCTTACATAACCTAGAAAAGGTCCTTATCAGATGCAAAGAAATGAACTTGTCCTTAAGTCATGAAAAATGTAAAATATTGTTGACTGAAGGAGTAGTTCTAGGACATCATGTTTCATCTGAAGGGATTAAAGTCGATCCTGCTAAGATTGAGTTCATCGTCAGACTTCCACCCCCCAAGAATCAAAAAGAGGTGAGAATATTTCTTGGACATGCCGGATATTACCGACGATTTATTGAAAATTTCACAAAGAATGTTGCACCCATGTTTGTATTGTTAATAAAAGATGTTTATTTTCTTTGGACTGAGCAGTGTCAAGCCGCCTGTGAAAATCTAAAATCTAAGTTGTTTGTGGCACCAATTCTTAGGGGGGCCAATTGGGATCTCCCATTTCACAAATCCATTGATGCCTCCAACACTGCAATAGGAGGAGTATTCGGGCAGAAAGAAGACCAACAGTCCTATGCCATTTATTTTTTGAGAAAGAACTTGTCCCCTGCCGAGTTAAACTATACAATTACCGAAAAGGAATTCTTGGCAGTAGTTCGTGCTATCAATAATTTTCGCCACTACGTCAAAGGTTACGAAGTATTTGTACATACAGATCACTCTTCCATTAGATTTCTCATGAATAAACCCGTTACAAATGGTCAAGTTTCTAAGTGGCTCCTTCTATTGCAAGAATTCAATATCATCGTTCTTGACCGACCTAGAAAGGAGAATTTGGTAGTTGATTTTCTTTCACACATAAAAAAATGAGGATAATGATATTCTCGTTGATGATAGTTTCCCAGACGAGCACCTTTTTTACCTTTCTGTTAATACCCCATGATTTGCAGATATAAAAAACTATTTGGCTACTAGGAAGTTACCATCTCATTTGTCACCTCATGAAAAGCATGCAATTATTACACAAAGTGCCAACTACTCTTGGTTTGGCCATGACCTATTTCGTACTAGTCCAGACTTGATTATTCATAGATGTGTCCGAGAATATGAGATACCATAAATCCTATGAATTTCTCATGAAGGACCATGTGGTGGCCATTTTTATGACAAACGTACAACATATAAGGTGTTACATTTAGGTTACTATTGGCCTAGCATTTTTAAAGATGCTTCAAAGTCTGTGAAGAGTTGTGATAGTTGTCAAGGGATAGGAAGACCCACATCAGATGACGAAATTCCCTTCCATGCCCAATTTATGATAGAACCTTTCATGAAATGGGCCCTTGACTTTGTAGGACCAATTTCACCCATGTCTCATAAGAAAAATTATATTTTGGTTTGTACAGATTATGTCACCGAGTGGGTAGAGGAAAAATCCCTATACAGGGCTACCAAAAAATCCATTGTCGAATTCATTTATGAAGACATATTTACCCACTTTGGTGTTCCTCATGAAATTATTATAGACCAAGACACTCAATTCACTTCCAAGCTGATGAGAGAACTAACAAAGAAATATGGGATCAAGCACTACAAGTCTTATCCATACCACCCACAAGATAATGGTCAGGTAGAGTCCACAAACAAAGTTATGGAAGCTATATTAACCAAAATTGTTCAATTGCATCATCGGGATTGGGATGATAGTCTTCCAAAGGCTTTGTGGGCATATCAGACCACCTGAAGAAACACCATTGGGAATACCCCTTATGAGCTAGTGTATGGGAAGCAAGTACTTATACCAATAGAATTCCAAGTAAGGACCTTCTGTATTTCCACAGAATTGGGATTAAACTTAGATGAGGCTCAAAAAAATATCATCCCTACAATTAAACGAGTTGGATGAGATCAGGAAAGATTCTTTCCAATTAACAATATTAGTCCAAAACCAGAGGAGCAAGTGGCATGAAAAGTTGATTAAGAAGAAACACTTCCAACCTAGTGATTGGGATTTGTTGTTTGACTACCGATTTAAAACCTTCAAAGGAAAAATTACCACTCGGTGGTTGGGTCCTTACGAGGTAGTCACTATATATGACAATGGGGTTGTGAAAATCAAAAAAATTGATGATGGACAAGTCTCCTTTGTAGTAAATGGACACCGACTCAAAATTTATCATAGACCCATTTCCATAGAATATTTTCTGCAGGTCATGTCAACTGACAAGGAATTGGCCTTAGTAGATGGGAAAGTCCCCCCTTGATATTGAATGTTTTTTTGAATTTTTCGACTGTACATATGTAAATAATTTTGAAGTATGTTGATAGACAATTCTAGAGATTTATGTAGGTATTTATTTCACCAGGAGTAGGCAGTTTCAAGGAGATATAAAGGAAGTATTTTCCTTAAAAAATATTTCTATATTTAAACCTTGTTGTCTCTTAAGAATCAATTGAATAATGATTTTTATAACCCTAATTTTCACCAGACATGCATACCCAACAACAGGCCATCTTACTTACTATTTTTTCCAAGACAATATTGGATAGCTCTTCTTAAAAATGAAATTTTTGAAGATGTACGTGCCCTGCACCACTATTTCACCTGTATGTATTCTAGATGCATCATTACTTCACGCGTACATACGCTATATGCACAATTACAACCCGTGTATACCCACAAAAGTTGCAAAAAATCAAAAGTTGCAAGGGAATATGGGCTTTTGGGTAGTTTCCTAACCAATTGACCGCCCATAGTCCGTCACCCAACCGAATAACTATATTTTTGGCATATTAAAGAAGGTGTTGGGGTCCCATTCCAAATAGAAGCATGAAAGAAATGAAACTCTTCCCATTTCATAACCCCCCCTTGCCCCAAGAATTTGCAGCCACATTGTGAGTTTTGAGCCATAATTCCCTATTCTTGCCTTTTTCCTTATTCATAAGCTTATGACCATTCTCTAGAAAGAAGTTTGAGAGAAGAAGGATACATGGAAGTAGTTGGATCTTGGTGAAGAGGATCCCAGGACCGGGTTTGAAGAGCAGTCACCGATATCATTTTGTAAGTGACTTTGTGAGATTAATATAAAGAAGTACTTTTTTCGTCCCGCCACATGATGTGTTCAATCTTGATATTTGATTTACATATTGTGATGACATATAACCCATTAGTTCATATATCGAATGCATATTCGTAGTTTCTTGTTTTTCTTTTGGGGAATGGAGGTTAGCCTTGGGAGGAGATTTCCAGTTGAGAAGACACCAAACCCACTGGGATCGACACTGGATGTGTAGTTTAAGGTAAGACTATCGGATCCCTATACTTTGTACTTTATGCATGAATGTGGGGTATTTCCAGGATAGTTGTTAAAAGTAGGAGACTTTAGATGGTTAGCTCTTCCTACACTTTAGAACCCTAGTGTAGCCCATAGGGGGGTTTTCCCACTATAGAAAAATTGGCGAACATACTGGGGAACCTCTAGGGTTTTTAGGGGGTTTTATATTTTGTGTGTCTTTAATTGGTTTATTTACTGTTTCTTGAGTTTCTGTAAGTTTTTGTGTCTTTAATGGATTCTAGTCTTCCATACAAGTAATCCCTATCTGGTTTTCTTGACTATTAATTTTTCTTTTTAGATAAGTCGCAGAGGTGTATGCGACCTGCATTGGGTCTGCTCGCGTACATACACACCCTATCTTTGGACAGCCCAAGTACATACGCAAGCTGCTGAAGTATCAGTTGTATGTCTGTGTCAGGAAAATATTTTTTAAAGAAGAGACAGTCATCCTCTTCCCCGAATGAAGCCATACTTCTCAGGGGTTTTCTTGATTTAGCCTTGGTCTCTATTTCTTGCAGTCTTTGGCCTAGGTCTGACAGTAGTTAGCTTTTTCTTTATCGATATTTCTTGTGTTTTCTTGATTAGAGTTTGAGACAAGTTTGGTGAGTTTTTTCTGATTAACTCGTTTATTATTGTTAGTAACTCTCTGTGAACCACAGTAGACCATATGTTGGTTTTTGGTCTCGTCTTGTCTTCACTTTTCCCTTTTTAATTTATTTAGAAGAAAATAAAACAATTCATTTTTAAGTTTCTTATTTTGGAGCATAAAAAAAAAAGTTTTAAGTTTCATGTTTGGTTAAGTAGTTAGGTTAGTTGGTTTTTTAGGAAGAAGAGTGCTTTCTTAAGTTCTTTACCGAATACTTAAGACTTTAAGTATCTCGCAGTCGAGCGAAATTCAGGTTTGATTTTTTCTTTTAAAATATCTTAGATTGAAAATTTAGTTAAAGAGTGTTCAATTTACAAATCTTTGTTTGTTGAAAAAGAAGTAATTTTGTTTCCAACATTTGTTCTTCTCTTTTGTCTCTTAAAAAACACCACCAGTTTCATTTACGTTCCTTTGAATTAAGACAAACCACTTAAAATCAACTCTTAATTAAAATTTATTAGACTTTGTGCTTGTAGGGTACATTAACTAGATTAGGCTAGAGCCTTTATTTAGGTTGGAGAGGAAGCTCTTCAAGGATACAAAAAAAACATAGGATTTTGTGCTAGGGAGTGAAAAAGTCTAGTAACGTGGAAACTATCCGAGACCCCCCTCTAACACATGGGCTAAACACGAGGTCGCATGTGGAAAGGTAGTGGAGATAACCCCTCCAAAGTCAGACCAATCGTAGTGGAGGAACGCATATAGAGGACTTATCTTGGGATTACATTGATCGCATTTTCCACGAAGCTTCATGGGTCTTGAATCGATTCGAGGTCCTCAGTCATCTTCCGAAACACTTTCTTTCGATATACTCCATATGTTTTGGGCTTCATACCCTGCTCATTGTGGTCCACCCGAATATCGACTGTACCCACCCGATAGTTGTTCACGAGATGGAAACTTAGTTTCCTTTGATTTTAGGGACTTACACAGGTGACTACAGGGGTATATCGTGGTACCTAGTGCAGACATTGGGCCACCCTTTGCAGAGTATACCCATAGGGTCCTTCCATGTTCGAGTTGTACTTGCACCAGTAAGTTGATCTAGTGTTGGTTGTTGTAACTGTTCTTCCAACTAGTAATAGTGGTTTGCTTACTGCATCTCATACGAACTTTTTCTAATGTGTGTTTTGGCATCCCTCTTAGGCCATAACCATTAATGAGGCTTCCATCGGAAACACTCTCATAGAACTAGGGGCATCCATCAATGTTATGATTGTCACTACCTTAGAGGAATTACAGCTAAAACTGCTTCTTAGACCTGCCCTAACTGTTTTGGAATTAGCAGATAAGACAAAGGTTATCCCTGAAGAAATTTTGGATGATATCATAGTTACTTTAGCCTCATGGGATTACCTAGTAGTCTTTCTTTTCATCCACTCAAAGGATCCTACCAAAGGGAATATCATTATTTTTGGAAGACCTTGGTTTGCCACAACCAATGCATTTATTGTCTGTAGAGAGGGAGAAATGACCATCTCAAATGGACTCTCTATACAAAAGATCACCATATATCCACCTACTCAACCTATCATGGAGAATTTATGGTGGCTTGAATTTCCATATGATAATGAGAAAAATTGTGTTTTTCTAATCCATGTTTTGGGAGTCCTCTTATGCACCTAGGAGGCCATGGCAGCCTAGGAATCAACCTACATACCCATATTTACTACCTCAAGTTCCACCCTTTTATCAACAACCACAATAGTGGAACTCACCGAGTTGGAAAAACTTGTCTACACATTATCACCATCCTTGGCTTTAAGGAAGGAGAGGAGGGCATAACCAAGGAAACCCTCAAGTGCCACCTGTCCATATGCCCAACCATCCTTACCCTCTGTTTCCACTGAACATCTCACAGCTTCTGCCAAGTTTTGTTCCACCACCTTTACCTCCTATTCCACAACAATACCAAAATGCAAGGTCCCCAACACCGACATGATTACCAGCACAACCATTTCCCAATCCCAATAATAAACCCACTGAACCTCTTCAAAATTTTGAGATGCAAGCATTCCTGCCATATGTTGTTTCTCTTGTTCCATTGCAGGAGATTCAATTAAGGCCGGGAAAAGTTCTGGACAAGCAGAAGCCTCTAGTAGTCATCCCAGAAGAATAAGAATAGGAAACCCATAAACAACCCTTGGATTACACTAGGTGGGAAGATGTTATCATTCCTAAGGACCAAAAACCCAAGCTTCCCCAAATGAACCTTCACAAATTGTAAAGGCCCATCCTTGTAGATAAATATTAGTGATCGAGAAGACTACCACTTGATCAGAACTTGAAATTTGGAATGAATTGAAGAATATTTGTGTCAAAATTCCCTTTCTTCAATCCATTAAGGGTATTCCAATCTACAATAAGGTGGTTAAATAATTGTGTATTAAGAATCTAGGAAGGAAGAAGAAGGATCCTCCAACAATACATTTGATAGGAGAACTTTCTGAGTACATATCAAAGCAGCCTGAGGTCACAAAATATGGGAACCAAGGGAACCCTGTAGTGACCATAACCATTAATGAGGTTTCCATCGGAAACACTCTCATAGACCTAGGGGAATCCATCAATGTTATGACTGTCACTACCTTAGAGGAATTATAGCTAAAACTGCTTCTTAGACCTACCCCAACTGTTTTGGAATTAGCAGATAAGACAAAGGTTATCCCTAAAGGAATTTTGGATGATATCATAGTTACTTTAGCCTCATGGGATTACCCAGTAGAATTTCTTGTCATCCACTCAAAGGATCCTACCAAAGGGAATTTCATTATTTTGGGAAGACCTTGGTTGGCCACGATCAATGCATTTACTGGCTGTAGAGAGGGAGAAATGGCCATCTCAAATGGACTCTCTATACAAAAGATCACCATATATCCACCTACTCAACCTATCACGGAGAATTTATGGTGGCTTTAATTTCCATATGATAATGAGGACTAGGAGGAGCCTGTGTTTCCAAGTGATCATTCCCGGGCACTTCAGGTGCACACAACGGAAAATTTTCTAAACCAATTTATTTCTACTATCACGTGTGTTGATTTTCCACAATCTTTTCCCCAAATTGAGTACATGTTTGGGGAAGAATTTCAGGAACGTTTGGACCCATTGATTTTTTCTTCGACATCCTTTATCTTCAATATAGACGAGTCTGCCACATGTTACACCATGCCCTACTAGATTAGCCTAGGGAAATTCCTGCATATAAATTTTGGGCTCGATGCAGACCAACAAAAATAGTTAGTAAGTGTACTTAAAGAAAAATCAGGGGAATTCACATGGGAATACACTGACATGAAGGGAATACACCCTAACATATGCATTCATCACATAAATACCCTAGGGGAAGTAACACTTGTTAGGAAACCCCAGAGAAGGATGAACCCGACACTAAAAGATATAGTAAAAGAGAAGATACAAAAGTTGTTGAAAGTTGGATTTATTTACTCCATCTCTGATAGTAAATGGGTATCCACACTTGTAGTGGTTCCAAAAAAAGTAACCAGGAAATGGAGAATTTGTGTTGATTTTCAGGAGCTTAACAAGGCCACTCTAAAGGATTATTTTCCTCTTCCTTTCATTGACCAAGTCTTGGATACCCTGTTAGGAAAGAAATATTTCTCCTTTTTAGATGGATATAGCGGGTACAATCAAATTCTTATAGCACCCGAGGATCAGGACAAGACTACCTTCACCCTTCCTTGGGGCACCTATGCCTATAGGGTCTTACCATTTGGATTGTGTAATGCTCCTGCCACATTTCAATGTGCACTACAAGGGATATTTGTTGATAGTATTCATGATTGTGTGGAGGTATACATGGATGAATTCACAGTATATGGAAATACTTACCAGGAAGCCTTACATAAATTAGAAAAGGTCCTTATCAGATGCAAAGAAATGAACTTGTCCTTAAGTCATGAAAAATGTAAAATATTGTTGACTGAAGGAGTGGTTCTAGGAACTCACATTTTATTTGAAGGGATTAAAGTCGATCCTGCTAAGATTGAGTTCATCATGAGACTTCCACCCCCCAATAATCAAAAAGAGATGAGAATATTTCTTGGACATGTCGGATATTACCGACAATTTATTGAAAATTTCACAAAGAATGTTGCACCCATGTATGGATTGTTAATAAAAGATGTTTATTTTCTTTGGACTGAGTAGTGTCAAGCCGCCTTTGAAACTCTAAAATCTAAGTTGTTTTGGGCACCAGTTCTTAGCGGGCCCAATTGGGATCTCCCATTTCACATATCCATTGACTCCTCCAACACTACAATAAGAGGAGTATTAGGGAAGAAAGAAGACCAGCAGTCCTATGCCATTTATTTCTTGAGAAAGAACTTGTGCCCTAACGAGTTAAACTATACAATTACCGAAAAGGAATTATTGGAAGTAGTTCATGCTATCAATAATTCTCACCACTACATCACAGGTTACGAATTATTTGTACATACAGATCACTCTGCCATTATATTTCTCATGAATAAACCCATTACTAATGGTCGAGTGACTAAGTGGCTCCTGCTATTGCAAGAATTCAATATCACCGTTCTTGACCGACCTGGAAAGGAGAATTTGGTAGTTGATTTTCTTTCACGCATAAAAAAATGAGGATGATGATATTTATGTTGATTATAGTTTCCCATACGAGCACCTTTTTTCCCTTTTTGTAAATACCCCATGGTTTGCAGATATAAAAAACTATTTGGCTACTAGGAAGTTACAATCTTATTTGTCACCTCATTAAAAGCATGCAATTATTACGCAAAGTGCCAACTACTCCGAGGTTGGCCATGACCTTTATCGTACTGGTCCAGACTTGATTATTCGTAGATGTGTCCAAGAATATGAGATACCATAAATCCTATGAAGTTATCATGATGGACCATGTGGTGGCCATTTTTATGACAAACGTACAACATATAAGGTGTTACATTCAGGTTACTATTGGCCTAGCATTTTTAAGGATGCTTCCAAGTATGTGAGGAGTTTTGATAGTTGTCAAAGGATAGGAAGACCCATATCATCTGACAAAATTCCATTGCATCCCCATGTTATGATAGAACCTTTCGAGAAATGGGCCCTTGAATTTGTAGGACCAATTTCACCCATGTCTCATAAGAAAAATTATATTTTGGTTTGTACAGATTATGTCACCAAGTGGGTAAAGGAAAAATCCCTATTTAGGGCTACCAAAAAATCCGTTGTCGAATTCATTTATGAAGACATATTTACCCGCTTTTGTGTTCCACATGAAATTATTATAGACCAAGACACTCAATTCACTTCCAAGCTGATGAGAGAACTAACAAAGAAATATGGGATCAAGAACTACAAGTATTATCCATACCAACCACAAGCTAATGGTCAGGTAGAGTCGACAAACAAAGTTATGGAAGCTATATTAACCAAAAATATTCAATTGCATCATCAGGATTGGGCTGATAGGCTTCCAGAGGCTTTTTGGGCATATCAGACCACTTGGAGAAACACCATTGGGCATACCCCTTATGAGCTAGTTTATGGGAAACAAGTACTTATACCAATAGAATTCCAAGTAAGGACCTTTCGTATTTCCACAAAATTGGGATTAAACTTAGATGAGGCTCAAAAGCAATGATCCCTACAATTAAATGAGTTGGATGAGATCAGGAAATATTCTATCCAATGAACAATGTTAGTCCAAAGCCAGAGGAGCAAGTGGCATGAAAATTTGATTAAGAAGAAACACTTCCAACCTGGTGATTGGGATTTCTTGTTTGACTCCTGATTTAAAACCTTCAAAAGAAAAATTACCACTCGGTGGTTGGGTCCTTACGAGGTAGTCACTGTATATGACAATGGGGTTGTGAAAATCAAAACAATTGACGATGGACAAATCTCCTTTGTAGTAAATGGACACTGACTCAAAATTTATCATAGACCCATTTCCATAGAATATTTTCTACAGGTCATGTCAACTGACAAGGAATTGGCCTTAGTAGATGGGGAAGTCCCCCCTTGTTATTGAATGTTTTTCTGAATTTTTCGACTATACATATGTAAATAATTTTGAAGTATGTTGATAGACAATTCTAGAGATTTATGTAGGTATTTATTTCACCAGGAGTAGGCAGTTTCAAGGAGATATAAAGGAAGTATTTTCCTTAAAAAATATTTCTATATTTAAACCTTGTTGTCTCTTAAGAATCAATTGAATAATGATTGTTATAACCCTAATTTTCACCAGACATGCATACCCAACAACAGGCCATCTTACTTACTATTTTTTCCAAGCCAATATTGAATAGATCTTCTTAAAAAAAAAAAAAATTGAAGATGTACATGCCCTACACCACTACTGCACGGGTATGTACGCTAGATGCATCATTACTTCCCATGTACGTACGCTAGTTTCACCATTACAACCCATGTATACCCACAAAAGTTGCAAAAAATAAAAAGTTGCAAGGGAATACGGGCTTTTGGGTAGTTTCCTGACCAATCGACCGTCCATAGTCCATCACCCAACCGAATAACTATATTTTTGGCATATAAAAGAAGGTGTTGGGGTCCCATTCCAAAGAGAAGCATGAAAGAAGTGAAACTCTCCCCATTTCACAATCCCCCCTTGCCCCAAGAATTTGCAACCACATTGTGAGTTTTGAGCCATAATTCCCTATTCTTGCCTTTTCCCTTATTCATAAGCCTATGCCCATTCTCTAGAGAGAAGTGTGAGAGAAGAAGGATACATGGAAGAAGTTGGAGCTTGGTGAAGAGGATCCCAGGACCGGGTTTGAAGAGTAGTCGTCAATCTCATTTTGTAAGTGACTTTGTGAGATTAATATAAAGAAGTACTTTTTTCGTCCCGCCACATGATGTGTTCAATTTTGATATTTAATTTACATTTTGTTATGACATATAACCCATCAGTTCATATATAGAGTGCATGTTCCTAGTTTCTTGTTTGTCTTTTGGTGAATGCAGGTTAGCCTTGGGAGGATATTTGCACTCGAGAAGCGACCAAACGCATTGGGATCGACATCGGACGTGGAGTTTAAGGTAAGACTACCGGATCCCTATACTTTGTACTTTATGCATGAACGTGGGGTATTGCCAAGATAGTTGTTAAAAGTAGGAGACTTTAGATGATTATCTTTGCCTACACTTTATAACCCTAGTGTAGTCTGTAGGGGGGTTTTCCCACTATAGCAGAATTGGCGGCCATACTGGGGAACCTCTAGGGTTTTTAGGGGATTTTTTTATTTTGGGTGTCTTTAATTGGTTTATTTATTGTTTCTTGAGTTTTTGTAAGTTTCTGTGTCTTTAAGGGATTCTGGTCTTCCATACAAGTACTCCCTACCTGGTTTGCTTCACTATTAATTTTTCTTTTTAGATAAGTCACAGAGGTGTATGCGGCCTACAGTGGGTCTACTCGCATACATACACACCCTATATTTGGATAGCCCGCGTACATACGCAGGTTGTTGAAGTATCAGTTGTGTGCCTGTGTCAGGAAAATATTTTTTAAGGAAGAGGCAGTCATCCTCTTCCCTGAATGAAGCCATATTTCTTAGGGGTTTTCTTGATTTATCCTTGGTATTTGTTTCTTGCAGTCTTTCACCTAGGTCTGATAGTAGTTAGCTTTTTCTTTATCAAGATTTCTTGTGTTTTCTTGATTAGGGTTTGAGACAAGTTTGGTGAGTTTTTTCTGATTAAATTGTTTAGTATTGTTAGTAACTCTTTGTGAACCTAAGTAGACTAGAATTTGGTTTTTGGTCTCGTCTTGTCTTCACTTTTCCCTTTTTACTTGCTTTAGAAGAAAATAAAAGAATTCATTTTTAAGTTTCTTATTTTGGAGCATAAAAAAAAAAAAAAATTAAGTTTTGTGTTTGGTTAAGTAGTTAGGTTAGTTGTTTTTTTAGGAAGAAGAGTGCTTTCTTAAGTTCTTTACTAAATACTTAAGACTTTAAGTAGCTCGCAGTCGATCGAAATTAAGGTTTGAGTTTTTCTTTTAAAATATATTAGAGAGAAAATTTAGTTAAAGAGTGTTCAATTTGCAAATCTTTGTTTGTTGAAAAAGAAGTAATTTTGTTTCCAACATTTTTTCTTCTCTTTCGTCTCTTAACAAGCACCACCAGTTTCATTTTCGTTCCATTGACTTAAGACAAACCACTTAAAATCAACTCTTAATTAAAATTTATTAGACTGTGTGCTTGTAGGGTCCATTAACTAGATTAGGCTAGAGCCTTGAATTAGGTTGGAGAGGAAACTCTTCAAGGCTACAAAACAAACATAGGATTTTGTGCTAGGGAGTGAAAAATTCTAGTAACGTGGAAACTATCTAGGACCCCCCTCTAACACATGGGCTAAACATGAGGTCGCATGTGGAAAGGTAGTGGAGATAACCCCTCCAAAGTCAGACCAATCATAACAGAGGAATGCATATAGAGGACTTATCTTGGGATTGTGTTGATCGCATTTGCCACGAAGCTTCGTGGGTCTCGAATCTTTTCGAGGTCCTCAGTCATGTTCCGGAATACTTTCTTTCAATACGCTCGATATGTTTTGGGCTTGATACCCTTCTCATTATGTTCCACCCGACTATCGACTGTACCTGCCCGGTAGTTGTTCACAAGCTGGAAACTTAGTTTCCTTTTATTTTAGGGACTTACACAGGTGACTACAGGGATATATCGCGGTACCTAGGGAAGACATTGGACCACACTTTGCAGAGTATACCTGTAGTGTCCTTCCATGTTCGAGTTGTACTTGCACCAGTAATTTTCTCTAGTGTTGGTTGTTGTAACCGTTCTTCCAACTAGTAATAGTGGTTTGCTTACTGCATCTCATAGGAACTTTTTCTAATGTGTGTTTTGGTCTTCAATGTTAGAAAGTCTTATTGTGTCGTTGATCTTCTCACACAGTGGAAGATCAAGAGATCCATTGGTCACAAAGGATTTTGGGCCTGTAGCCAATTAACTTGGAGCCACCACCGCCACTGCGAAGGAGAAGACTTGACAAGGAAGGGTCATTTGAGGCGATCAGGCCATAGGAAGTTGTACCGGAGCCATCTCCGAGAGGAGAACTTTTGTTTCCGGAGGGACCTACTATTTCAGAACTTGGAGAGGAAACTCTCGATCCATATAACTCTTTGATCACTGACTTGTCGTTGCCACTTATGATATATATTGTCCCTCCAAGGGTAATGCGTCATGAGCATCATATAATCCTACAAAAAGCGATGGAAGCAAATGTTGCTACTTCGTCAGCGAATCCTCATATTCCCTCTACAGCTGCCACAATTGGGGGTGTTCCGCCTCCTAACTCACCTTCGCAGGTCTGACCCAAAATGGTCTTGACCACCTCTACCTCGGGCAGTGATCTAATTCTATCCATGGTGGCGATAATTGCACCATTTACGTAGAGTGCAATGGGCCCTCCGTTTTCATACGAGTTGCCTAACTTTGACACGACCTCGATCCTTTCCTAATCCACCCTACATACTTTGGGTCTGGGGGTAGGGAGCTCAAACAATCCTCTACAAGGGTCCATGGGGGGCACCTCAGCCCCTTATAATTCTTTCCCTTGTGGTGAGGGTCATATACGTATGTCATCTCCCTCGCTCGATGACGCTCCTCAACAACCCATCTATCCAACCATGAACTACAACCTATTTACAGAAGGTAGTCAAGGACCTTTTTCTAGTACCACACCGGTGGGTTCTTTGTCATTCTCTTTGTTCGACGCATTTAGTAACAACACATTCTTGTCATTTGTCATCTCAGTCAGGGGAAAACCTGGTTTTGGATCACAACATCCTGCGCAGGGTACTATTACTGCATAGGGGGCACACACTTCTCAAGGACCTTGGAATCCATGGCAGGGATCAGTTCCCTCGTCAGGGATGTCGATCGAGGGAAACCCCTTCCATGGCCAATGGAACCTTGGGTAAGGATCAGTACCTATTCCAGTAGGATCGGCAAGGGGAAACCCTTTCCAGAACCTTTGGAACACGTCAAGAGAAATCCCTTCTCAGCCCTCAACGTCCTACTATAGGAGTCAGCCGATGACATCTCAACAAGCGCAACATCCAAATGTTGGCCTAGGCCATGGTTTTTACCAGAACCCAGGCCAAAAACCTAACTTTTCCTGGAAACCTGGTGCCATCCAAATCCCAGGCTCCTATCCTCCTGTACATACTCAACAACCTAAGCTACCATTTCTGGAAACTTTGCATTTTCCAGACTTGTCAAGATTATTGAACAACCCAATCTGTCTCGATCCACGTTGGCTTGATATGCCGACCAAGTTTCCCTCGGACATTCCAAAGTTCAAAGGAAATCCTAACGAAGATCCAGGCGATCATGTGACCACATTTCACCTATGGTGCTCGTCCAACTCTTTGAGAGATGACTCCATCTAGTTGCATATGTTTCAACACACTCGTATCGAGAGTGCCACAAAATAGTACATCGAGCTCAATCGCTCAAGATACTCTACTTTTGGTGAATTGGCAATGGTTTTATTAAACCATTTTCAATTACTTATGAGATAGGATTTCAGCACAGAACTGTTGGCAAACTTTGAGAAGACAAAGGATGACCATATCTCTCATCTGTTCGACAACACAGGTATTCCAACAGAGGACGAACACCTTCAGTAACCACTCACATAACCAGATCAAAGATCAACACACCAATGTTTTCACGTGGTAAAACCCCTACGGGG
>JZKD02S0080106.1:128918-149135 GCA_000966675.3 Picea glauca | reverse complement strand
CTAACTACAAATGCATACTAATGCATACTAAAGAAACACACTTTTACCTAACGACATATTAGACCAAGTAGATCTTAACTAACTCCTAAGTGTCTAAATATCCTAACATCATCACATCCAAGAATGGTTGTGCTCGAAGAGTTTGATTAAATTATTAGTTCCACCAACATTCCTGCTGGAATGGTTCCTTAAGTATTTGGTACACCAACTATCCAAGGATGTAGCAATGTCGGGGTTCTTTTTGGAGGAAGAAGAGATAATGAGATCTCAACAGCTAGAGATGATTTAATCTCAGTCTGTTTTTCTTTACAAAGTTCTACCAGATGCACGACGGTCTATTCTTGATAAGACCAGACATAAGTCTGGACCACATGTGACAGCATTATTGGTTCATCACAAGCAAAGCCCACTGATCCATTTTCAAACCAATTGCAACAATTGTCTATATAGCAGACAGTGGCCAACCCAACTCCTAGTTCAACTACTCCCCCTTCTCAAACGTTGGATGTACATAGCATGCAATCAACGAACCCAAAGTCCAACCAGCAGGCTGAAGGGAAGAAAAAACAGCGAAAGAAGGGTAAGGGGGATAAGAAACCCACCAATAATGCTGGAGAGGGAAACACAGAGAGAAAGAAGTCAAAGTATCCATGCAACCTTTGTGCGAAAGATCACCCGAATCACCTGTGTCCTCGAATCACAGAGGCCCAAAAGTTATTGGCACAGCAATAGCCTACAATGTTAACGAACCCATTTCCTCATGGGAAAAATTTAACTCAAGCCTCTGTGAATGTGGATGGGGGCAGTCAGGGACCCCCTTCATCATCTAGCAATCCCTCGACTTCGAATGTCTATATGTTGAAAGGTGAATCTCACATAGATACTTGGGCACGTGATTACGGAATGCCAAGTACTTTCGAAAAGGGTAAATAAGTCAAAAACCCGTCAGTTTCTCTCCAGATCGAGAAAACGATGGGTGAAAGAATGACATGCATCTTGAAAGGGGTGTTAAAGAAGGCTTCACATAATCCAAATGCGAGGGCCACCCAGAACTACTCTATGGTGGAGGATTTTTCACAAACCCCTTACTCTATGTTTGCTTTGGACGTCCTCCAGAGCTTCCCTTTGCAAAGAAAGGATTTGCTAGCCACCTTAGGATCCACTGAGACATGTAATATGGGAACTATCACACTTTATACAACCGACTTGATGCCTCGTCTCCCATACCACATCGCATTTCATATAGTAGTGGCTCACCCCATGAAATCGTCTACCCAAAATATTTTCCGCATGGTGGTTTATGAGGGTGCCTCAACATGCATGATGTCGTTGGCATGTTATAAGGCCATTGGCCAACCCATTCTATCTCCTTTACCTACTTTTCTTATGGATTTCAATGGTAGTTCTTTAAGACCACATGGAATCATTCCTTCTTTCCCCGTGCAGTTAGGAGGGAAAACCATGTGCGTCGAAGTTGAAGTGGTCGATGTGCCTCTCAATTACAACCTCCTGTTAGGAAGGAGTTGGACATATTTCATGCATGCAGTGGTCACCACAGTTTTTCAGGTCTTGTTGTTCCCACATGAGGGTCGAATCGTGACCATTGATCAATTGTCCTTCTCCAGACCTGACCCATCATCGCGGGCATCCACAGTCCCGATGATTGATAACCCACAACCCAGTGTCATCAATTGGAGGTTGGTTTGTTCCCACCTCTCATGGGTACTTTTGATTACCCTCCTCCTTCCGACGATGTCAAAATGATATCAGTTGTCCCTGACCAGCCTAAGGCTGAAATATTTTTAGTGTCGTCATTTCGCACGACTTACTTTAATGATATGTCGATTCTTCCTTCCCCTTCAACCATGATGGAAGGGATAGGGCACCATGGAATGTCCATGCCCTTGCCCCCGACAAAAATTTTGTACTCTATAGTCCAGCAAGCTTCCGCTGACCCCAATCTGAATCCCGCACAAGAGTTAGATCCAGTTCTCAAACATGCCTGAGCTCAAGGTTCCCTTGCCACTACCGATTCCTTAGACTTGGTATTTCCCTCTAACGAGGTGATTTTAGAGGAATCGACTGGTCCAGAAAAAACATGGGATGATCTCCATCACAAATCATATTTCCTCCCAAAGTTAGGAAGAATAGAGGCAGGAGAATGTGTGTTGACTATGACTAGAGATAGGTCTTGTCCTATTAATCCTCTGGCTACGCATGCATTTTATGTCGAGGGTAATATGGAAACCATCACTAAAACGATACCTATTGATATCTCCAGAACCCCTAGCATCATGGAGAATGTCTTCGTCGGAGCAGACTGTTCCTCTGAGGAGATCCAGATCTATACATATTTATTTAAAGAATGCGAGGCATTGATCCAAGAATTGTTGAACATGAAATCATGACTTATCCTAATGCCAATTTGGTCCAACAGAAGCTTCATCTGATTAATCCTTGAAAAGCAATAGCTATTATGGTTTAAGTAGAGAAACTACTCAAATATTGTTTCATTTACCTCGTCCAATTGACTCAATGGGTGTCGAATCACGTTCCAGTCAACAAAAAGTAGGGAGTGATTCATGTATGTACGAACTTCCATGATTTGAACAAGGCCTATCCAAAAGATAATTTCCCCACCCCATTTATTGACCAGATTGTCAATGAATGCGCAGACTGCAAGGTATTTTCTTTCATGGATGGTTTTTCAAGATACAATCAAATACAGATCAAACCTGAGGACCAGCATAAAATAACTTTTATCTATCCATGGGGTACATTTTCTTATCAGAAGATGTCTTTTGGCCTGAAGAATGTTGGAGCCACTTTTCAGCGGGCCATGTATTTTTCTTTCCACGATCTCAAACACCTAGTCAAGGATTATCTCGATGATTTAGCGTCATGATATTGTAAGAGATCTAATCATCCCACACACCTCTGACTTATCTTTGAGCGATGTCTCTACTATTAGATTCGCTTGACTCCAAACAAATGCAGTTTTTGCGTGACATCGGGTCATCTACTAGGTTTCATAGTTTTGACAATGGGGATTATGGTTGATCCTCCAAAGGTTGAGGTGATAGTTCAGTTGCCTCCCTCATGCAGAGTCCCTCAGCTTCAGAGTTTACAGGGAAAAGCAAACTTTTTACGGCATTTCATCACAAACTATGTCGAGATCACAAAAGGATTCATGTGTTTACTAAAGAAGGATGTTCCTTTTCATTGGGATGAAACCACTCAACGCTCTTTCGAAGCGTTGAAATGTGCCCTCATGCTTGCCCCCCTGCTTCAGCCACCCAATTATAATAAATATTTCTTATTGTACTTGGTCACTGTAGAGCGACCATTGGCATGGTCTTGGTTTAAGAGGATGATTTTCTTGAAGAGAACAAGATTTACTACCTAATCCGAGGCCTGTTTGGACCAGAACCCAACTACTCCCATGTTGAGAAACTACTGTTGACAGCAATCCACGTTTTCCAATGGTTCCGTCACTATATCTTGTTTCGCAAGACCATCATCATTTCCATTGCGAATCCATTCCAATATGTGTTGACACGGTGCGTAGTCGGCAGAAAGATCAGTAGATGGATATTTATCCTCCAGGAATTTGACTTGGATTTTGTTTCGGTGAAATCCAAAAAGTCGTTGGTCTTTGTGGAACTCAACTCAAAACTTCTGGTCGAGTCAGGTGATGTTATACCCAAAGAGTCGTCTATTAAAGGAGATATGTTTTTTATCGCATCTTTGGACCCCTGGTATGGAGATATACTAGTCTATCTCCAAAGTTTTAAGTGTCCCTCCTCTTCTTCTCATGATGAGTGTCGACGTATATGCCATCAGGCAAAAAACTATCTTATTCTCGAAGAAACTTTGTATCGTCAAGGTATAGATTGGACCCTTCGTCGGTGCCTTACTCATGAAGAAGTTGAACTCGTGCTTAACGACTGCCACACTGGAGCATGTGGTGGTCATTTGTCTGGTTTGGAAACAACCCAAAATATTCTATGATCCAGTTACTATTGGCTGACGTTAATCAAAGATTGCGTTGAATCGTTCAAGAAGTTCCACCCGTGTCAAATCTTCTCACGGAAGATGAGGGCACATCCTGCTCCCATGTTTCCTGTCATCACAGTTGGCCCCTTCACCAAGTGGGGGATTGATTATACTACATGCCACCCCCCATCATCCAAGGGGCACCATTATATCATCATAGCAGTAGACTACTTCACCAAGTGGGTCGAAGATATGCCAACGTTCAAAGATGATGGAGAGACAACAACTCTCTTCTTGTTTAATCAGATAATATCAAGGTTCGACATCTCTAAGGAGATTGTCACTGACCATGGCAGTCACTTTCAGAATAAAATTATGTCTGAGTTAACGTCAAATCTAGGGTTGAGATAATAACACTCATCACCTTATTACCCACAAGTGAATGGTCAGGTGGAAGCTGTGAATAAATCTCTCAAGACCATTCTACAGTGAATTATCAATTTATCCAAGTCAAATTGTAATTTGATGTTATCCTTGGCATTGTGGGGCTACCAAACATCTGTAAATTCTTCCACTAGTTTCTCACCATTTCAACTTGTTTATGGGTTGGAATCAGTCTTGCCTATAGAATGCTAGATCCCACCTCTTAAGTTGGAAGTACAGTTATTTCCAGACACTTCACCGCTTGAGGAACACTTATTATATATCGAGCAGCTCGATAAGAAACAACATGATGCAGCCTTGGCTAACAAGGCTCACAAGCAAAGAGTCAAGTGTCAGTATGATTGGTCTTTTCATCCTCGAATTTTCTCTGAAGGCAACCTTGTCCTAGTCTATGACCAAGATAAGGATCCCTTGGGGGAAGGCAAGTTCAAACCGATGTGGTTTAGACTGTTTATTGTGAAGGAAGTTTTAAAGAAGGGAGTTTATCATCTGGTTGAATTTGAAGGGAAATATTCAGCGGAGCCTAGAAATGGGCTCTACCTCAAGAAGTATTACTCGTAGGTGGGTCACCTTGGGTGACTTCTTGTACATATGTATAGTTCTTATACATTTTTTTGTCTTTTTGGTCTTATGGACATGTCGTTTTCATGCCATCTTTTTCACTATGGTATATGTCAAGTGAATCAGACGTGTTCATTGGATTTGCATATGGTGCTAGCTGACACACTCAGAGGCTAGCTTCCATAGCTTGGGTAATCTTCACACCTCAAGGCCAATTGTTATATTCTAGAGGTATCTATTTAGATGACGCCACAAACAATGTCGCTGAATACAGTGCAATAATAGAGTTTCTTCTTGACGCCTTGTCGCATGGTATCTCTTACCTTCTGGTCTACTTAGATGCACAATTGGTTTTGTCCCAGTTAAATGGGGTTTATCGCATTTATGATCCTACTCTACATCGACGATTCCTTAGGGTATGCCTCTTAGAACGTTGTTTTAATTACATTACATATATCCATGTTCCTAGGAGATTGAATCAAAAGACAAATACTCTAGCTAATCAATTATTAGATTGGAATATCGCACACATGTAAGAAAAAGCACACACATACACATGTAAATACATTTGTAAATAAATGTAAACCATAAGACATAAAATATGTAAATACACATATATATATCAAAAGGATCAAAGTACATAGGTGGGCAAAAGCGCCTCAAAAAATAATGAGTCTTGTATATAACGCAGGGCTTATGCCCTCAAAAATATAAAAAAAGTGCCCTCGGCACGTAAATGGTCCACCCTAAGCTAAGAAAGAGGCCTATTGGCCCTACCATAGTGGACTACAATGTTTTCCAAACACCAAAATAGTTGGAACCAGGTCCATGGCACCCCAACAACATGAGGTTGCATAAATGGTGGGAGATCCTCGATCTCGTCCATAGGCACAATACGGGTGAGTGCGGTCAGGTTTCTCTCCACTCGTCTCAAAAATCTCTTAGCTTCTCCAGCTGGAGGTACCCCTGTTGTTGTTGTTGGTCCGGTGACCATTGTTGTTGTTGCCTCTGGTCATGGATGGTGCCTGCTCCGTGCAAAATCGGCTAGATGCACTGGTCCCACATCTATACATAACAGATACATAGTTGTCAGGTGTTCTAGTACACATAAAAAATGATATATATAAAAAAGAAATCAAAAATAAAAAAACTTTTAAAAATCAAAATGTACCTAATTCTCCTCACTCCACTTCGGGAGGTACAGGAATGTTAGGATCTCTAGAGAAGTTGATCCTAGCATAGGGGTAGTCCTCTATAGCTAGAATCTGTCGAGACCACTAGATGAAAAAATTATCATCAAAGGCCTCGATGGTCCTCCCTCCCCCATGTCGTGGAAACAATGTTTCCCATATGCACACTACTGGGAAGGAGGCCACGTGCCCTCGTATTTTCTCTCGGGGACTAAGAATGGGTATCCTCTCAAAGAAGAAAGAGAAAAGAATAGTCTTGAACCTGAATTTATTGTTGTTCTACCCACAACACTCTGTGATTTGTCTCTTCATGCACTCTAGTATGGTTGTACTCCAATCGAACACTCCTCCATTTAAGAATTGTACTACGCAATACATATGCACCCGGGAGGCCTGATGTAAAGTCGTAGATTTAGTGATCCTCCCAATAAGTAAAACTATCACTTTCAGTGATAGGTTGGTGATTTTGTGGATCGGTACCTAGGAACCCACTTTATCTATTCCAGCCTTGAAATGTTTCCCAATCAATTCGGCAATGTTGTGTGGCCCAGGAGGAAAAGAACGAAGGTTGATTGGTTCACCTCTCCTTGAGAGGCCAGTCAGGAAGTAAATTTCCTTAGTCATTGGAGTCAACGACTGCCCCTCGAGCATAAAATCCTCTGCATCTAGGTGCCAGTAATCCACCAAGGCATTCAACAACCTGGGTTGTGCCCACATGAGTGGACACCAAAAAAAATTCCACAAACCGCATTGTTTTAATGCAACGACAGCAGCAAGGTCTTCCTCAACCATTGTATCAATTTCCTCTCTCTCTCTCTCTCTCTCTCTCTCTCTCTCTCTCTCTCTCTCTCTCTCTCCAATGGACATACATTCAACAAAATGACAAGTTCAAAGGAGAGTCAAATGATGCATTTTTAATGTTTTCATATGTTTGAGGATGTACATGGGCTGTATTGGGGCCAGTCACATATGTACATGGGCAGAATATTCTCTTCCCACGTGCATATGTGAGTTGTGCTTGGACAGCCTGCATACACATAGGGATGACCTTTTTAAGGGTGTGTGCCCCTCCAAAAAACAAAAAGAAATGCAAAAGGGAAGATTGGAAATGAAGGAGGGACTAGTTTTTACTTACTTGGTCCAAGCGGAAGTTTGTTTCATCCACTGAAGCCCATGGAATCAACTTCTTTAACAAAGGGGTGTTTTTGGATTTTTGTTCAAATCTCAATTTGCAATGGTGATAATGAGCTGTCAGCTTCTATTTATAGACTTTTTTGGCCCTTTTTATCATTTTTTGACCCCCGTTGTCATTTTTTCTGGCTTGAAAATCATGTAATGTAGTTCTTGAGCTTCTCATTGGATGTTACGATATACTTTACTTTTGGTTCGATGAACTTTTTGGGAGTTGGGGAACTTTTAAGGGCCTTTGGTGAAAAGTCGTTTTTCCAACTTTATGCATTTAAGTTAGGATTCCACCTCCACTTGTTGCACTTTGTTGTCTTTTTCTCTTTACCATAGGATCAACCCCACCGAATGGCGACATGGAACTATCATTGCTTCTCTAGAAGTGTCATAATTTAGTGGTAGAGCCTACCCTCACATGGACGCCCTAGGTAGATCTTGGTTTCATTTTGATGTCCATGCCATCGCTAATGACTATAGGCTCAGGAGTCCTTTTAGTCTTTTCTTGATTACGAGTTTGAGCCTTCACATGTCTGATATATTATCACTCTTGGCCTCACCCTCAGTACTTCCAAAAATCAAATGCGTCTTCTTTTAAGCCCTTTTCAGACCCTCTAAACATGAAAATATTGTTGAGATATCTTGTTTCCCTTCATGCTCACCAAACTAAAATTTGAAGGCTCGTCTATCCGATGGTAGTTTACCCCCTTTTCGGTCTGGATTGTCAATTATATGAATAAAGTTATACTCTAGGAACTTCGGTTTGCTAGAAGAGTATTCTTAGGTATAAGTTTAACCCTTTTTCGGGCCCGAGGGACTAAATTTACGAAAAAGGAACCCCTACGAAGTCCATATTTAATCTCTTTTCAGACTCCCTAAAAGTGAAAATATCGTCAAGTGAGCTTGTTTCTTCACACTCGTTAAACCGATCCAGAAGAACATCCATTACAGAGTCCATAGTTAATCTCTTTTCAGACTCCTTAAAATTGAAAAGATCGTTGAGTGACCTTGTTCTTTCACACTCGTTAATTGGTTCAGAAAAATGTCTATTGGCATGAGTTTACCCCTTTTTCCAGCCTATAGATTAAGGAGGAAAAAGGTACACCTCGGGAGATTCGTTTCACCGGGACAGTTCTCTTTAGTAGATTTTATACTTTTTCGAGCTAAGGAGACTAAATCTATAAAAAGGCAGTGACTCCATAGTTAAGCTCTTTTCAGACTCCTTAAAATTGACAATATTGTCGAGTGATCTTTTCTTTATCACACTCATTAAAATGGTTTTTAATAGACGTCTTTTTGGTGCTAATTTATCCCTTTTTTGAACCGACTAGACTATCTTTGAAAAAGATACCCCAATGGAGTCTTCTTTTACACTTTTTCAGACTCTCTAAAAATGAAAAACCACCGAGCTTACCTTCTTTGGCCTCATTTAAAATTACATTGAAGGGCATTATCATTGTGTCATGTTCATCGCATTTTCATTCCTGCATATTTGGACTAATGTTGGATCCATGTTTCTCTCAACTGAACCTTTGAAGCATGCCTTATACGCAATCCTTGTAGCACTTTGCCTCTACGTCTTGACACCTTGACCCATGGAGGAATTTTCCCGAGTGTCCTTTTCCTGCACATGTTTCCTTGCTCTGATAATCAGTGTGTTCCTTTCTCTTGGAACTAGTATGTTTATGACACTCGTTCCTCCTTTGTAACATAGCATTCTTTTATTCTTTTTCAAGATTTCCAAAATTATTGAAAAAGACAAAAAAAATCAAATATACCCCAAAAAGAGGATGGGAAAAGTATTTTATTTTTATGGAAGCACAATGAGTCACCCTTGGACAAAGCACATCCTTTCGTTTGTCATCAAGTATTGGGATTTAATATGACCTTAGGATTTTTTTCTCGTAACATAGAGTTGTATCCTCCTCCGTTTGGTTAATCTTCCAAACATATGGAGAGTTTGTGTTGCCTCATGCATCATGAACTTATGTCAGTATCATGCTGCCTGAGTCTCATCATTCATCATGTTATTTTCCAAGGGAAATTTTACACAACTTGAGTTGGCCCTTCTACAGTTTGTCTCTTGTCCTCATGCTCGGCCATCCTGAAAGTCCAATCAAAGTCTTTTCTCAAAATCAATGAAGTTCTCTGCCCGATCACCGATATCCTCTTGTCTGTTCCCTGACAAGCCATCGAAGACCTCTAGGTAGTGAATATGTACACTCACATTACACTCCTACCTGAATTTTGAAGATCTTGAAGTTGTTGCTCGAGCTCTGAAGACCTCATCTCTATCCATCAAGCATTGTTGGCTACCTAAAGATGGATACTATACATGAATATCTTTTATTTTAAGATGTAGATCCACTATGTACTACTTGTGGCTTCACTTTATATAGTTTTACGACATGGATTTGTAGTTTATTTGATTGGCAGCCATGATTTATTTCATCCCGAGCATGGGTATGCCCGCCTCGGTGAGAGAATTTTATTTTGCAGATGGCACCTCCCGAAATCTGGTCCCGGGCTCACTCGCTTCATACATTGGTAAATATTTGTAATGTATTTCATCCATTAGATGCTATTCTGACCTCACACATTAGGGGGCATCTTTTATAACCCTAATTTTCACTAGACATGCATACCCAACAACATGCCATCTTACTTACTATTTTTGCCAAGCCAATACTGAATAGCTCTTCTTAAAAACCATTTTTTTGAAGATGTACGTGCCCTGCACCACTACTGCATGTGTATGTACACTAGATGCATCACTAATACCCATGTACATATGATAGTTGCACCATTACAGCCTGGGTATACCCACAAAAGTTGCAAAAAATAAAAAGTTGAAAGGGAATATAGGCTTTTGGGTAGTTTCCTAACCAATTGACCACCCATAGTCCGTCACCCAACCAAATAACTATCTTTTTGGCATATAAAAGAAGGTGTTGGGGTCCCATTCCAAAGAGAAGCATGAAAGAAGTGAAACTCTGCCCATTTCATAATCCCCCCTTGCCCCAAGAATTTGCAGCCACATTGTGAGTTTTGAGACATAATTCCCTATTCTTTCCTTTTTCCTTATTCATAATCCTATGCCCATTCTCTAGAGAGAAGTGTGAGAGAAGAAGGATACATGGAAGCAGTTGGAGCTTGGTGAAGAGGATCTCGGGACCAAGTTCAAAGAGAATTCGTCGATCTCATTTTGTAAGTGACTTTGTGAGATTAATATAAAGAAGTACTTTTTCTGTCCCGCCACATGATGTGTTCAATCTTGATATTTGATTTACATTTTGTTATGACATCTAACCCATTAGTTCATATATAGAATGCATATTCATAGTTTCTTGTTTGTGTTTTGGTGAATGAAGGTCAGCCTTGGGAGGATATTTGCAGTCAAGAAGCGACCGAACACATTGGGATCGACACCGGATGTAGAGTTTAAGGTAAGACTACCAGATCCCTATACTTTGTACTTTATGAATGAACGTGGGTATCGTCGGGATAGTTGTTAAAAGTAGGAGACTTTAGATGGTTAGATCTTCCTGCACTTTAGAACCCTAGCGTATTCCGTAGGGGGGTTTTCCCACTATAGCAATGACTTGCGGTAATTAGCCACATTTTTGTAAAGATTTTTATCTTATTTTTCTCAAGGCATATTTAATAGCATCTTCTCTTAAACCTTCACCACTAGAGGATAAAAGGAAGTGATACCTTAACCATCAAACTTAGAGTTTAATGGTACAGTTTCCCTAAGAACCTTGAGTAAGTGAGTAAAGTATATTTTTTAAAGAGTAACAAGGAGGTCTAATTAGCGGTTATCCATGGAAACATCACAATAACTTTAAAAAAATAAGAAAGTGAGTTGAGCTTAAAGATACCTTTTTGTTCTTTCCCAATGGTACCATCCACTACACATTAAAAATGCTTTATTATATCATATCTTTAGATAGGATATGTTAGCTTAAGTACCCCTTACATCAGGACAATCTATAAGGAATACATAAAGGTAAGTCATCCTCTAACATAAATACCATCCCGATCTAAAAAAGAAAATAAAAAAAGAAAGCTTTTTTCAGAGTTGTCCCCCCATCTTCTTGCACAAAATAATCTTATATTAAAATCTCAAAAGATGGAGGGCCAGTCTTTGAGGGTGTAAGAGGCTAACCCATCGGGATACTGAACAAGTCTTCTGGTAGTAGGAATCGGCCTATGGTATGACTAGGTAAACTCGTCGGTGTACTGAACATGCTTGCTGGCAGGGAGGAATTCTACCTAGCGAGGATGATAATATGAAAAAAATAATAATAAGAAATTCATAAATCTTAAACTTGTCCTAATGTACGTCATTACTTGTAGACAAAGCTAACAAGAAGTATGTATGGTTAAGCTAAGGTTAATGAAATCCATAAATCTTCCATTGGGAACTAACTTTGAGACTATCTTAAAACTCTCTCACCTACCTCATCTTAACTATATGTAGGATGTTATATCCTATAGGTGGAGCCATGTTCTAACCGTCTCGTCAGACCGATATGTGAAATTTATCTCTACACTTAACAAGTTGTAAATCTTCAGCTATTGGGAGAATTGACTGGTTTCCTATATTTTTTATTGTGAGGTGTCACAATACTTAAGAGTGGGGGAGGGGTTTCATGAGATAACAAATGATGACACTGCCTATCTACAATCCATGAGAAGAAGAAGTAGAATATTGGTAAAAAATTCTGTATATTATTTTCATGATATGGGCTATTATATCAGCAGTTATTTTTTATTGAAATTCTAAACTCACTGTGTGTTATAAATCTGTTGTATATTTCTTTGACAGACCACTTAATTGGTTTTCCTTTAAAGACTATTGACTACAGACTTGTGATTACATGCCTTCAGATAGAGGAAAAAATTGTTATTATGTGCGAGCACGATGGAAAAACAAGTAATAGTGGAACACTTTTATCCTGTCTCTTCTCATGTTCACTATGATTGTCAAAAGTGTTTAAGACTGAGTGTTATGGATAAAACATCCATTACAGGATGAAAAAATTTCATTTCGCACAGGAGTACCATATGGAGTGCCATATGGAGTGTCGTATGGAGTGCCATTTGGAATACCATATGGGGTTCCATGTGGATGACTAGATGACATGCCATATGAAGGATCGGATGAGGTGCACACACATAGTAAATGACCACAATTTCAGGTAACCAGGAATCGTTTGAATTAATTTGATTGTTCAATTGTATGAGGAGATAGATTAATGGAATTTGATAGTTAAATGATACAATCTATAAATTCATTTTTATGATCAAATGTCCAAGTCGAAGACTTGGACATTGATCTAATTCTCTCATCATTATGATTTCCTCCAAAGGACACTCTTCGAATTCAAAATTGGAGCAGTCATACTCACACATGGAAACTCGTGTTTGATGAATTCATCAATGAATTCAACAGTTTCCACCTTGAGCGCATTCAAAATCGTAGGGTTAACTCCAAATTGTTATTTTATTCATGCATGATCGTTGTATTGTGCTCATCCTCTGCCCAATTTCACTCGTCCTCTTCCCAAATTCACTTATCTTTCCAATTTTTCTTCTTTTCTCATCCTCCACGTTCTAACCATGCCCAAATGATATGAGCCTTCCTCCTATGCCAACCTCTTTTCTATCCCCGAATTCACACAGTGTAGGGAGGTCTTCCTTCGCGCAGGGTGGGGACCATTCTTGGCCTCTCTGCAGGGCCACGATGATGGCATTTATTTTCAGTTCGCCCTCAAATTCTATGGGAGGATGGCACGCGTGGGGTCTCTGGCCTTCTTGGTATCTGAGGAGTCAAACTCTTCAGCCACGAAGCTTCCAAGGGTTGGAAATCACTGGTTCAAACACCACCAGTTGCCACGGATAAGATACAATAGATTCTTCAAGCCTGAGTTTTAAAATGTTTCTAGAGCTAAGGGATACTCCAAAGAGTGGATTAAAGATGATCTAATTAAACCCCTGATTGTCATCACCATAATTATCACTTGTGAAGGTGGATAATTTGTTTTTAAAGCTTGCCATTTTCGACTATTATCTCATTTCCAATTCAACAAGACATTGAATTTTCCTTTTTACTTCTTGAAAAATCTTGAGAATATGTCTTCCCAAGTGTGAAAGAATGTGTTCAATACTCATAATAGCCTATTCCACCACGACCTCATCAAATTTCTTTTCATAGTTGAGTTAGAAAAACAAGAGAAGACATGGGATGAATTCATCTATCAATTTTCAAACCCCCATCTCACAATCAAGACTAGCAAGAAATCACTTGGGTTAGGGATTGTTACTCCATCCAAACCCCATTCTCTAAATACTCCAAACCCTCCTACTCAAACTATATCTATGCCTGAAAAAAATCCCAAGAAACCTGTTGATACCCTTGCAGCCTCATCGGGCAAGAAAACCAAAAATCCTATTGATAACTCTCCAATGACCTCAACATCTATTGATCCTCAATCCAAGAAGTTGCAAGAGGTAATTCAATAATATTTCCCTATAGTCCCTACAAAAAGAAGAGGAGACAATCGGTTCAAAGGAGGATCTTTTCGAAAAAGTGCCCAAAATGCAAAAGAGTTGGAGCATGGTAGAGAAGTAAAATATGAACCCATTCCCCCTCATAAACCCTCTGTTACTCATACCTCTTAGATACCTACAACAAATCCCAAAGCCTATAGACTCTCTACATCCTTCAAGGGATCTAATCCCTCCTCTGAGAAATTTGATCATACTCCAGTCATTGAAAAAATAAAACAAGAAAATGTTTAGTTGTTGCAACAGTTGGAAGAGAGGAAGACCATGGATAGGCATCTCCACCACGACAATGCAATATTACAAGAAAATGTGAATTCCCTCCAACGATTGGTTGATCAAATGACCACTTGTCTACTTAATTTAACCACATTCCATAATTAGTAAGTTCTCCATTAACTTTATTATTTAAATAATTTCTTTTGCATCCTCTTTGACTTATAGTACACTTGTCACTTCACTTTATTATTTAAATAATTTTTTCTTGGCAAACACTTTGACTACTTTGACCTTTGGGGGCTTCTAGATGACTCATGAGGGTTCTCCAACTTCACATGGCCATAACTCTCTAACCGTGAGAATTTATGTGACATTCCACATACCACCAAAAATGGCATGACATGTACTATCCATATAGAATAGTTTTACTTGCAAATATATCAAAACGCATACCATTATCCATCAAAAAAACTTGGGTCCATTACCCAAACCTTTGCACTACCGGAATTCACTACTGGACTTTCTTCAAGGGTTGACATCAATGACAATGGACCCAATTAATCAACAGATCTACTTGCTATAACCTTATATATAATTGTTATAAAAACAGATTTGATCTTCACTAATATTTAATCATCGCTCCTTGAATGATATTCAATCATCACTCCTCAAAATGATATTCAATCATCACTCCTCTCACTTCTTTAAATGTTATTCATAAGGATATTACATTTTCACCCACACATTTTCTCACATTTCTCTTCTACTTGTAAAACTTATCATAACCCTACCTGAAGAGTCATGTTTATTAAAAAAATACACAACATTCATTAAATAAACAATTAATTTCCCACTTTTTCACTTTTCAAAATACCATGGGTTTTTAAACCATGGGAAAATACCATTTTACGTTTTGACTTCTTTAAGTAAATTCACTTTTTTATCTTTTAATACTCCTTTTTCACGTAACTTTGTTTTTTATTTTGAATTCACCTTTTTATGTAAAGTCACATTTTTTCACGTAAGTTCATTTTGAATTCATCCTTTTACGTAAATTCACATTTTTTAGGTAACTTCATTTTGAATTCACCTTTTTACGTAAAGTCACATTTTTTATAAGATAATTATATTTGAATACTTACATGTGTTGGGGTTACTTCACACACACCTAGGATTTATTTTTCCTAAGGTTTTTCCTTGTTTATTAGTCATAATTAGTCATTATCCAGTCTCCTATATTTTAGGGGAGAATATTCCACCTGGAGAATATTCTCTTTCAGTTGATACTTCAGTTTGACTAGTTGAGTTGGTTTAGATGTTGCATTGGTTTTGTCACCATGCAACATTGGGATCATCACCAACTAATGCGCAATTTCCTTGAGATCATCACCAGACTAGTGCATTACCCTTGATTCCCTGATCTACTCCTCACTACTCTTTGTTCAGTCAGTTAACAGAATACTAGTTGACTAGTTAACTCAGCTAGATGGTAGTTCACTCCCATAATTGCCTAAGACACTAGAATAGGTGGTCGTTCACTCACATAAATGTTGGTGTGTGTCCAGATAACTCTAGACCACCACTATGGCACATTGGTTCTCCTCCAATGCGCATTCATTGAGTTATACAAAGTATATCATGTGTAAATTATTCATTATTCATAACGGTTAATGAGAATTCTTCTATTCTTTCTCTCCTTCTTCTTCTTTCTCAAATTCTCTCTGAAAAATATGTGTATTATTGTTTAGATAGATATATTATGTGCAGTTTCAAAACATTTACACAGTATCAGAGCTGACAGACTGCTAAGAAAAATCTACACCAAATTTTTTTGCAAGTACAAAAGATTGAAGACATCGGAAAGATGGATTTCCAAAAAGAATTCATTCTTACACCTTAAAACTACTTTTCATAGAAGGAGAAAATATCCATACATATCCAAACCAGAGGGTTGTGTAGGTTAACCTTGAATAAAAATACATAACCGACATCAGCCACAAAAAAATCCAAGTACTTAAATCGCATGGATGAGGCACTCGAAACAATTTGTAGTCTTATTTCTCTCGATCTCCTTTTTCACATATCTTCCTATAAGACTCCAAATGAAGCATGGAACACCTTGGAAGGGATATTTGGAAAACAAGATGAGATGAGGGGACACATGCTAGAGGTGGAGCTTCTCACATTGGATCCAAAAATCTTCTACAATATTCAATATTTCTTTACAAAATTGAAGGATTTACTGTCGTAACTCAAAGCTTGCGAGGTTGATAAATCGAAGGAGGAGAAACAAATGGTTTTCACCATTCTTTCCAAGATTGGTCCTGAATTATCTGTATTCATATCCACATTCCATTCTACCATATTCACCTCTGGAGCCACCTGGAAGATGCCTTCTCTTGAGGAATTTATCGAATCCCTGACACAAGAGCAAACCAAGCTCATCAACATGGGCAAAATCAAAGTCCCAAGGGTGCATGCACTCACTATCCAAGATGGCAGCCAAAAATATCAGAAATCTAAAGATAAATACAAACAAAAATCTCATGCACATGCAAAGAAGGAAGGGTTCACAAAACCCTTCACTGATGCCTCCGGATCCAAAGGGGAAAAGGGGAGAAAAGGGGAGAAATGCACGTATTGTCACAAAGGATTCCATTCGGAATATGCATGCATGCAAAAACAAATAGATCTAATGTCTCAAATACTTCATAAAAAAAACCTTGTATATTGCATCCCTGAGGATGCTAAGAAGAAGAATCCAGAAGATCAAAATCCCAAGAAAGGTAATTCTAGCCATGCCTTGACTGCCATTAACTCCTCTCCCGATGTTTGGATCATTGATTCAGGAGCATCACATCACATGTCTGCCTAAAAAGAAGAATATTCTTCATTAGATTGTAACATACCCATTAACTAAATCAAATTTTTTCGTACCTCTGTCAGACTCGAACCCTTAAATAACCATGGAGACCCAACGTAAACTGGCTCTTTCTCTTTTCTTCCCCATCCTCGGGTGATCGCGGGTCATGGTCACGGTTCAGTTTGAACGTAGTGCCTATTGTATTTCGCGCTTTGGCACTGTAGTAATGTCCAAAAATTATACTCTGCAACCACTGAACCCTGACAAGGCTAGTGACCGGCCAATGGGGTCGAATCCCTACTGGTTCAGCAATTGGCAAATAGGAACAAATCTCAACAGGAGTAGAAAACCGCCAATGGGAACAAGCCCCGTCGCGCATTTGGGTGTAATACAGGTGGCGAGAGGGAAACGGGACATGGTGGTCATCATGATAGGGAGGGGTCCCACTTCACATGCCACACTATTCTGGACCCCCCCCCTCATTAAAGGTAGAATGGAAAGGGGGGTCCGGAATCCACTGGGAAGCCGTTGATCACAGTGAGTAAATCTCGATCGTTCGAGAGTTGCATGTCCAATTCCGAAAACCCCCCCTACCGCTAAAGGAAGAACAGTAAGGGGGCTCCGAAATGGAACCTCAGTCATAGATCTGGATGGGTGGACTCTGGCCGTCCATATCTTCTCGCCGCTTATCTTAAAGCATATCCACGTCGTGGCTTAAGTCAACGTCTTATTTCCACATCTAACGGTCAGGACAGACTCGGAGATCCTCCGAAAGAATCTCTCTCATCCACTGGGGTTTTGAAACTCGTGATGTCCCAACAATTTGGTTCATCGATCTCCAAATCTCGATACGCTCCTATGCTTCCTTAGCCTCCCGGGCTAAGTCTTTAATCCATGTGACCTCTATCTCACAAGACCTCAGCCTTGTCCCTCATCAGGGTTTCGGGGTTTTCAATGCCAAGGTGCATATGTCCACAGAATTCTTGATTCCTCAAATCCTGACTCTCCGGTTTGTGGAAAGCTGGCCCCTCACGGTGGCACTATCCTCCTTCTATGATGTGCGGACAGCTGGCCCCCACTCATCAGGGTTTCACGTTTCGCGATTCCAAAGTGCACCGATAACTTGTTACCGGGATCTCTGATATCCCGATGAGCCAAAATCTGATGGACGGCCTCCTCGTCGGGACTTTCCCCAATGGCCTGGATCTCTGCCACGCATCCCCATAAGCGGATGGTCCTGATCCAATCTCATGCTTTCGTGACTTCTGGTACTTTGGAAGTCATGCCTTCCAAACCCTTGATATGTCGATGGGCTCACGATCTCGCCACGTGTCCTCACGAACGGGCAGCTCTGATCTTGTTGGGATTTCAAGACTTGAGATGTCCCAACTCCTTCGACCTCAGGAACTCCGATTTCCTGATGCCGAATATCCCAACTCTATGTGGATTTCTGACACACGTCCCAAATGGATGGACGGTCCAGATGAACTCTCGGGGTTCACAACTTATAGCGTTCTGATTCCCTCGACCTCAGGATCTCTGATATGCCAATGGCCAATATCCAGACTCTTTCCGGATCTCTGACACCTGTCCTAAAGGGGGACGGTTCAGGTTAACCCTCGAGCTTCACCAAATGCCAACCCAAAGGGCACTTACCTGTCTGATCCGATGGATGACGGGATTTCTGATGAGATCCAACGGCTCAGATTTTCCCACCTTGTGCATTCCTCCACTAATTCATGGATGTGGAGAGATCCATGGTCCAAATGTTCTCCTGGGTCTTGGGATCTACGATCCCAATTTCCTCGTTGTTCACGAAGATAGAGGAAAAAAAAGGGCAAGGGGTGTAACGCTCTCACTACTTCCGTCAATCTGATGGTCGTGAATGACCATGGGTATTCCAACAAGATCTCATCCGTCAAATCGTTACTTACCCCTATGCTGCTACTTTAGAATTATAAGAGGGTCATTCCTCCTCGTACAGGGTTAATAAGACTTGTGCGTTCAAGCCCCTTTTTTGGGTTCTTGGTGAACCTTTCTAAGGAGGGAAGGTCTTTGCGACGAGATCTACTCTGGACATCCCTAGATACGGGTAAGGGAAAGAAACATCCCGAGAACGGGCTGGGAGCCTAACTTAGCTCAACCTAGGCATAAATAAAATTGCTTTGTCCACGTACGTCATGCGTGGTTTCCTCGGTTAGAAGCATATATCTATTCATTCTTATCAAACACTGCACAGACATTCTTACATAGAAATCATTCACAATTTCATAGTTGTATGAGCATATACATATATATATCACTATGAATTTCAAGATGCAATATGTAAAACACTTATCAGAAATAACACCAGAAGTGGGTGCGACTACTGAGAGGGGTGCTCGTTTCCACCCAACCGTAGGCTCAGCGACTCCCAACAAATTTACCACTAGCCACCCCCAAGCTGAGACCACGATGCTCTGAGACTGCGTCTCTCTATCTGTTAGTGACCAGGAGAAAAGGTTGCAATCCTTCCTCTCTTCTATCCCTCATGTCTGCCCTTTCAATCGCCTCTGCCTTACGCCTTATCCTCTCGCGAGGTTGCATGTGGCGCGATTACCCTCGCGTTGATCAGGCCTGACAGCTCTATGGATGGGCGTTTCACCATCCCATCCCTCATCAAGCCATCTTCCTACCAGCCTACGAGGCATAGAATTTCAGGGCCAGCGAGCCGCTTTTGGTTCTCCGGGCCAGTGGAGTCCAAATGCGGTATTTAATTCTTGGTGGAAGTTAACGCCATCTTTTCAGGTGCCCTCCACCACCATCATGGTCTCTTTTTCTGCACATCCCCTCTCAGCAGTCCTGCAATAAGTTCAAAATTCCATTCACATTTATTGACCTTTTCCTCAAGGTCCATTTACATCACATATTCACATTTATGATTTTTCCATAGTTCTTAGCCAATCCAGTTATATTTACAAGCTGGGGGAAACAGGGTGTTACAATTTCCTCCCCCTTAAAAGGGAACATCGTCCTCGATGTTCTTATCTACTAACATGAATTGCATTTACAGAAGTAAACAAAATCGGATATGCCTATCTCATGGCATCTTCCATCTCCCATGTAGCCTCATCTGGGCCAAAATGTTTCCACTGCACCTTGACCTGTGCAATGGTTTTGTTCTGGAGCGGGGTTTCCTTTCTGTCCAATATG
>JZKD02S0080106.1:108488-127700 GCA_000966675.3 Picea glauca | reverse complement strand
AAAATTTACTGAGTACATTGTTCATTAAGCACATGAAAGTGACAGGGGCATTGGTTAACCCAAATGGCACTACCACAAACTCATAGTGACCATACCGTGTCCGGAAAGCAGTTTTGTGGATGTCTTCCCCCTTGATTCGGACTTGATGGTATCCCAACCTCAAGTCAATCTTTGAGAAAACAGACGCACCTCCCAACTAATCGAATAGATCATCGATCCTGGGAAAGGGGTATTTGTTCTTTATAGTTACTTTATTAAGTTGTCGGTAATCTATGCACAGTCTAAGGGTGCCATCCTTCTTTTTCACAAACAGGACTGGTGCTCCCCATGGGGACACGCTGGGTCGAATATAACCCTTGTCCATCATTTCTTTCAATTGCAATTTGAGTTCAACTAACTCAGGCGTGCTCATCCGGTAGGGTGTTCTAGACACCGGCACCGCTCCTAGTGCGAGTTCTATTGAGAAGTCAATGTCTCTTCTCGGAGGTAGATCGGGTACCTCTTCTGGAAACACATCTCTATATTCTCTTAGGATAGGGTGATCATCAGGGCTGAGTTTAGTGCCTTCGATTGTTTTTAGCACGTGTATTGCATATAGGGGACATCCCTTTCGGCAATACTTTCTCATTTGCAGGGTTGATATTTGCCTCACCGAGACCGGTTTTCAGATCCCTTGGAGGGTTATCCTCTTTCCTTCTTTGCTCACACATTCCAAGGTCTTATGGAAATAGTCCAATTTGGATTTATGGGTGGCCATCCAGTCCATACCAATCAACAGGTCGTATGACCCCAGGGGTAATACATTAAGGGTTTCTTAGGTGGGTAATTTACCCAACATTAACTGGCAGGCTGGTATGGCCTCTACCACTTTTCTTTTGGTGCATGTGGCTAACTGTACTAATCATGGCTTAGTTTTTTTTTGTGGCTGTAGCTTACACTTATCAACAGTTCTAGGGGATATATAACTCAAATTTGAACTAGGGTCAATCAAAATAGACACCAAATGGTTGAAAATCATACCTTCTATTTCCACCACTGAAGCTTGGTGGTCAGCTTGGTTATTATCCAAGGCTGCATAGATCTACGGCACACTCCTTGCCACATCATTGACCATGGTAGCTTCCTGCATGTTATAAATTTTCTGACTATTCTGTTGTCGGTGTGGACAGTCTCTCAGGAGATGCTCTTCTCCGCAACCCCAGCATTTCAGAGGTTCTTTCTTTGGGTTATTAGTCCTTACTGGTATAGGTCCATAAGTTCTATTTTCATCCACCGAGGGAAATTTCTCCTGGAGTACACTTCAGGTGGGAAAGTTCATTCTATGGTTCTTCTTGTAGTTTTTAAATCCCGAGGATCTGATCCCCTTTTTCTAAAATCTCGAACCACTCTTTTGTTTCTAGTCTCCACGAGACTCTGCCTGATGTTCATATTGTTCATGACAATATGTTGCCTTTCTTATAGTGTCTTCTAGGGTCCTTGGCTCGTCAAATTCAATTCGGTTCCGGTATTCCTTGGGTAGCCCACTAATGAAGTGTTGTGCCTTTGCCTTCTCTGCTTTGATGTAGGGTACATATCTCAGTAAGTCAAGGAATTTGTTGACATACTCCTCCATAGTAAGTTGTCCCAGTTTGAGTTCATAAAACTCTTTAGCCTTCTCGTCAAAATACCTTTCTGACAAATAATTCTTCCAGAAGTACTTCTCAAATTGTTTCCAAGACAGGTCCTCCTCGCGGACCCCTTTCATATTCTTAAGGTCTTCCCACCAAATGGAATCCTTTCCGTTCAGATTGAAATTGGCCACTCAGGCCTTCAAGTTCTCTAAGAAATCATGGACTTTGAAATATTTCTTCAGTCCAAGTAGCTAAGCCTCAGCTTCCTCTCCCTTATTTATCTCGCCGTCGAAGGAGGGAGGCTTGGCCTTTTTGAATTCCTCAAATTTATGACTATTGGAAGTCTTTTGCTTCTTTTGTTTCTTTTGAGAATAGAAATTGGTCCTGCTACTGGAAGAGCCTTCTGAATCACTGGCTTCCTTCTCAATGGAATCGTCTCACACTGGTCCTTTACCTCTGGGGTGGACCTTTCTGGATGTGCTTCTCTCAGTGTGGCCACTGACACGACCACGATTCTGCATCTCAGTTTCATGCTGCATTTGTCGCTTTAGTTTAGATAAGCTCTATAGTAGAACTGCATTAATTTCGGTTTGCTTTTCTTGTTCTTTCATCATCCTTTCATTATCGGCCTTGCAGCTTTACAATTCGACCATGAGACTCCTCACAGTCTCAGCTAGGCCTGGAGGGGTTCCTATTGCTCTTCTTTCATCAGACTCTTCATCTCTATTGTAGGAGCCTTCTCCCACCTCTTGGTGAGTCCCCATACTCTACGTTTGTAGATTCCCGCGGTTGATCGTCCGCTTGAGTGAAAAGACAAATGTTGGCTGTTAGTCAAGAGTTAAATTCATTTTTATAAATTGCGCATAAATTCATAACTTCTTCCACTTGCATACACAGTTAGGTTCTTGTTTTCCAAGTTTTTAATCCTGGAAAAGGGAGTCAAGTCAGGGAGTTACTCCTCATAGGAGTGCTTCGAACAAGGTTAATGCGTGACTCGTGCATGAGCGCAATCAGGCCGAGTGTTGTAACCATGCTCTGATACCACTTTGTAACATACCCACTAACTAAATCAAATTTTTCCAGACCTTTGTCGGACTCGAACCCTTAAATAACCATGGAGACCCAATGTAAACTGGCTCTTTCTCTTTTCTTCCCCATCCTCAGATGATCGTGGGTCATGGTCGTGGTTCAGTTTGAACGTAGTGCCTATTGTATTTCGCACTTCGGCACTGTAGTAATTTCCAAACATTAGACTCTGCAACCACCAAAACCTAACAGGGCTAGCGACCGGCCAATGGGGTCGAATCCCTACTGGTTCAGCAATTGGCAAATAGGAACAAATCTCAATAGGAGTAGAGAACCTCCAATGGGAACAAGCCCCATCGCGCGTTTGGGTGTAATACAGGTAGCGAGAGGGAAACGTGACATGGTGGTCGTCATGACAGGTAGGGGTCCCACTTCACACGCCACACTATTCCAGACCCCCCCCCCCCCGTTAAAGGTAGAATGGCAAGGGGGGTCCAGAATCCACTAGGAAGTTGTTGATCACGGTGAGTAAATCTTGATCGTTCGAGAGTTGTGCATCCAATTCCGAACCCCCCCCCCCTACCTCTAAAGGTAGAACAGTAAGGGGGCTCTGGAATGGAACCTCAATCATAGATCTAGATGGGTGGACTCCGGCCGTCCAGATCTACTCACCGCTTATCTTAAAGAATATCTACGTCGTGGCTTAAGTCAACGTCTTGTTTCCACATCTAACGGTCAGGACAGACTCGGAGATCCTCCGAAAGAATCTCTCCCGTCCACTAGGGCTTTGACTCTCATGATGTCCCAACAATTTGGTTCACCGATCCCCAAATCTTGATACACTCCTCTGCTGCCTTAGCCTCCTGGGCTAAGCCTTTAATCCACGTGACCTCTATCTCACAAGACCGCAGCCTTGTCCCTCATCGGGGTTTCGGGGTTTTCAATGCCAAGGTGCATATGTCCACGAAATTCTCGATTCCTCGAATCCTGACTCTCTGGTTTGTGGACAACTGGAACCTCATGGTGGCACTATCCTCCTTCTCTTATGTGCGGACATTTGGCCCCCACTCATCGGGGTTTCGCGTTTCGCGATTCCAAAGTGCACCGATAACTTGTCACCGGGATCTCCGATATCCCGATGATCCAAACTCTGATGGATGGCCTCCTCATCGGGACTTTCCCTGATGGCCTGGATCTCTGCCATGCATCCCCATAAGCGGATGGTCTTGATCCAATCTCACGCTTTCGCGACTTCTGGTACTTCGGAAGTCATGCCTTCCAAACCCCCAATATGTCGATGGGCTCACGATCTCACCACGTGTCCTCACGAACGGGCGGATCTGATCTCGTCAGGATTTGGAGACTTGTGATGTCCCAACTCCTTCGACCTCACGAACTCTGATTTCCCGATGCCGAATATTCCGACTCTCTGTGGATTTTTGACACGCATCCCAAACTGATGGATGGTCCAGATGAACTCTCGGGGTTCACAACTTATAGCGTCCCGATTCCCTCGACCTCGGGATCTTTGATATGTCAATGGCCAATATCCCGACTCTTTCCGAATCTCTGACACCTTTCCTAAAGGGGGACGGTTTAGGTTAACCCTCGGGCTTCGCCAAACGCCAACCCAAAGGGCACTTACCTGTCTGATCCGACGGCTGATGGGATTTCTGATGAGATCCAATGGCTCAGATAGTCCCACCTTGTGCATTCCTCCACTACTTCATGGATGTGAAGAGATCCATGGTCCAAATGTTCTCCTGGGTCTTGGGATCTACGATCCCGATTTCCTCGTTGTTCATGAAGATAGAGGAAAAAAAAGGGCAAGGGGTGTAACGCTCTCACTACTTCTGTCAATCTAATGGTCGTGAATGACCACGGGTCTTCCGACAAGATCTCATCCATCGAATCATTACTTACACCTACACTGCTACTTTGGAATTCTAAGAGGGTCATTCCTCCTCGTACAAGGTTAATAAGACTTGTGCGTTCAAGCCCCTTTTCTGGGTTCTTGGTGAACCTTTCTAAGGAGGGAAGGTATCTGCAACGAGATCTACTCTAGGCATCCCTGGATATGGGTAAGGGAAAGAAACATCCTGAGAACGGGCTAGGAGCCTAACTTAGCTCAACCTAGGCATAAATAAAATTGCTTTGTCCACGTACGTCATGCGTGGTTTCCTCGGTTAGGAGCATATATCTATTGATTCTTATCAAACACTGCACAGACATTCTTACACAGAAATCATTCACAATTTCATAGTTCTATGAGCATATACATATATATATATCAGTCTATGAATTTCAAGATGCAATATGTAAAACACTTATCAAAAATAACACCAGAAGTGGGTGCGACTACTGAGAGGGGTGCTCATTTCCACCCAACCGTAGGCTCAGTGACTCCCAACGGATTTACCACTAGCCACCCCCGAGATGAGACCACGATGCTCTGAGACTGTGTCTCTCTGTCTGCCAGTGACCAGGAGCGAAGGTTGCAATCCTTCCTCTCTGCTATCACTCACTCTGCGTAATCTAGAGTTCCCCTCGCATCTTCCCTTTCAATCGCCTCTGCCATACGCCTTATCCTCTCGTGAGGTTTCATGTGGCGCGATTACCCTCACGCTGATCAGGCCTGATGGCTCTATGGATGGGTGGTTCACCATCCCATCTCTCATCAAGCCATCCGCCTACCAGCCTGCGAGGCATTGAATTTCAGGGCCAGCGAGCCGCTTTTGGTTCTCTGGGCCAGTGGAGTCCAAATACGGTATTTAATTCTCGGTGGAAGTTAACGCCACCTTTTTAGGTGCCCTCGACCGCCATCGTGGTCTCTTTTTCTGCACATCCCCTCTCAGCAGTCCTACAATAAGTTCAAAATGTCATTCACATTTATTGACCTTTTCCTCAAGGTCCATTTACATCACATATTCTAAATTTATGATTTTTCCATAGTTCTTGGCCAGTCCAGTTATATTTACAAGTTGGGGGAAACAGGGTGTTACATGGATTCATTCAAAGTTCCCCCTATTCTAATGGTGGGTGTTATCACACTTAGTTGCCTTTGTTTTTTAGTTTGATTAATACTTTTTTAAGCCTTAAAATTTTAGTTTTTGAGTCTCATCCTCTTAAAGTTTTGAGGCATAGTTCTTGTTTGGTCCTAAATTTGGTTTATGGTTATAGAACCTCTTTAGCTCATGACTCATTTTTTTTCCCCATCATGACTTGTCCCTAAATCGATTCATCCCTTTTGGTAAACTGATGTGACACCTCTTCCTCTTCACTCGTGACCTAGTAAGCATGACTCGTTGTACTCGCTTACCTATCCAATCATATTTTGATTTGGAAGCATTGCCTACTCATGAGGCAGGTCCATAGCACCTATCACGTTTATCATCCATCCACTCTAAGTCATGATTTCCATGATTGAGACTGTGTCCCTTATTTTCAGTGCCAGAAGTCGGTTAAAGTGCCTTCAAAAGATTTTGCATTTATCATCCTTGGTAATGGTTTCTAAATTTTGAAAATTTTAATGGTGTTGCACTGCGTAAGTTTGCCAGTTCCGATTAGGCGACCACATGTCAACTAAATCTGATGTTGTGAGAGATTCCAGAGCCTAATTTTCCTCAATTTCATTCTATGATTGTGCTGAAGATCTAAACAGGTGTCAACTTTACAGGTATCCTGCGCAAACTCCTTTGCATATTAATTTTCTCAGAAAATTTGTGCTCAGGTTTTTGGTTTGTTAAGCCTACAAGGTATTAAGGAAGCCATATTTTCATACCTGAAAATGTCCTTTCCCATGTCCATGGTTTTATTACTGTCATTTGCTTGAACCATTGAAGTCTCAGGCCTGTAATAGACTATCCTTTGTGTATGTGTTGCGCTACCCAAAGGTGTTGCTCAAAACCTCTCTGTTTTCCTTGCTCCCTTTCATCCTATACAAAGAGCCATTATGGATTAACCCTTCACAGTATACACTCTAAAAGGCCCGTACAAGTCTAAAGGTCTATTTCCCATAGTCAAGCTCGGCTTTCTAAGCACTGTCAATTTTAAGGGCCATCTTTGTATATTTGAAACCTGAATTGAACCTTTATAGTCATTAGCATCCCTTAAGCCTCCCAAGAACCCTCATTTTGAGTCATGGAGACCACTTAGTCAAAGAAAGCACACAAAGGTGGCAAGATAGTTAGGACAGAACCTATGGACATGCGCCTTTTTGAAAGAGAGTCCATGACAAGGGATATATTTCAAAGAGAAGGATGCCTCTCTTTCTGCCAGAACATGTAGAGAGGCCATCCAGAGGTAGCAAAACAGTTTGCATTAAATTTTTATGGAAAGAAAACTAGAGTTGAGGATTTGGAATTTGAGGTAACTGAAACCTCCATCTCAGCTGCAACAGGGATTCCCATTTCAGGTGAAAAGTGGTTCAAGGCCATGGTTTTGAGTTCACCCTTTGTTAAAGACCTCTTCAAGCCTGAATATCGAGCCAATGAGTTGTCTAAGAGTATGCCAAGGAATCAATTGATCGAGTAGTTTGATTGAATTTTGAAAATCATATAGAGATATTTTACCTGTGAAGGGAGATTTAACACCTTGTATCATTACCACATAAGGCTGTTGTTACATTTTACTGGTAAGATTGAGATGAATGTTCCTTGTTACCTATTGAGAATTATAGGTAAAATGTCAGATAGGGTGCAAGCCAAATCTAAGGATGTGGATTCTATCCTTTTCCACTCTGGATGAATCAGAATGTTAATCTATGAAGAGTTGAGAAAGAGAGAGATTTCATGGAAGAATTTTGTGGTTACTTCTCACTTCAAACTGGACCCAGCACCTACTCCCCAATCATAGATTGCAGTTCCTTCAGCATCCACCAATACTAAAGCAAGTATAGGAAAGAAGATAAAGGGCAGAGCCTCTATTTCAGAAATCATCAAGCAGGTCATGGAAGTTGAGGAGGAGATGTGTCCTTCTCCACATAGAGATTTCTTACCCCCACCTCCACCAGGGTTAGAAGAAGTGTCTTCCTCTACCAAGTTGAAATTTAAGAGAGGAAAGAAACTTATCTTTCCCTCTTCTCCTCCAGCAGAAAAAATCAAGGGTAAAAACCTTTCACTAGGTCATCAATTCCTAAGGAGGTTTCAAAGAGCAGTCTTTACCAGAAGCCCCTATGCATAAGGAGAAAGAAAAAAGAACTAAAAATCCTATGGAGGAGAAATCATAAACCCCTATTTAGAGGAAGAAGGGTAAAGGTACCAAAAGCAATTTGGAGAGGAAAGATGAAATCTTTGTGAAATATTTTGAAGAGCCTATGAAGAAAAAAGGAGAAGTTGTTGTGCAAGAGAAGAAGCATAAAGGAAAGGGTTTTGAGAAGGCTGATGAAACACACAAGAAAATTCTTGTACAAATGGAAGAAGAGGACGAGAAGAAGCCTCCTGAGACTGTGCATGTCTCTACTCCCCCTGGTGACCGTACCTTCAAGAGACTTATCAGACAACTTAAGGAGTCAAGAAAAGAAGTGGCTAAATTGAAAAAGGAATCCATGTCTAAAAGAATCAAGATGACAGAGCTTATGGATGGATACATTCATACCCTTGACTTGGCAAGATTTGCACCAAGGAGGACTCAAACCCTACATAGACAGCTCCAGAATCTCTACAGGCAGAACAAATGCTTCCAGGCTCAGAACAGGAAGCTAAAGGTAGAACTGAAGCATTTCCAAGATGAGGTATCCCAAAGGAATTTACAGATGTTGGTTGAGGATGCCATTGAAGATGACAAACCAGCAGCTAAAGAGAGCACAACTACATTGAAGAAGACTGTCAGTGCTAAGAAGAAGAAGTCTGTTGAGTCAACTGAAGATACTCTTTCTACCAAAAAGAGTGTGAGGCTAAGTGTCAAGATGACAAAATAGTTGGTAAGGGGTAAGCTCCATTTTTGGGGATTGTTCCTTTTTGGGAGGGTTAACTAATATGAAAATACTATCTTTTCCATCTATACAGGCTTCTAGGAATTTAGCTATATGGATTTTGAGTTTTTTCTAAGTGCTAGCTTCACTCAGTGGTAAAAGCACTACCTATGGTATAGTCAAGGCACCTAAGTAAAATACTTTTGTCATCATGGAAGGACACAATATGCTATGCACATGTTCAGGATTCAAAGACACCGCATTTTGGCATTGCTACCCAAACCTGTATGTAGACATAGCGTAAGTGGCATTGCATAAAAGCACTGCATAATATTCCACAGAGCGCAAAATTGGTATACGGGTGCAACACAATGGCGCTACCTATAAGCGCTATGTAATATTTGGCAGGGAGCAGGTTTACACACAGGCACAACACAGGGGCGCTACCTATAGGCTCTACCTAATATTTCAACAGGGGATAAATGTTGGCGCATATATGCAGCACAGGGGTGCTACCTACAGGTGTTACCTTCTCTCCTTGTTCCATTTTAGGGTACGCTATCCAGAGTTGATACTGAAGGAAGTTGCCAGCAAACACCAAGAATCTAGGAGGACTAGGCCAACAGCCTTGGATAAGTTGATGATGGAGAAAGTTACAGAAGTAGCAGCCGGCATGCTGAGGACAGCTACAGGTTCCAAAAGGACACATGGAAAAACAAGAGTTGAGAAGCAAAAGAGGATCAAATCAATTAGAAGCATGATTGAATTAGTCACCGGCATTTTCCTGTTTTATAGCATAGGTTGTTTTCATAGTTGTTAGAAAAAATAAATGTTTAAGAGATTTTCAAGGGAAGGAGGCTAGCTCATACCTCCATCTGTTGCCTCCATTTTTGTTATAAATAGATATATCAATTACTTCAGTAGGTTCGGATGGTTGAGAAAGGCTCCCTTTATTTTGTAATATTTTGATGAAGTGACTATGATCTAGTGATGTACTGGACTTAATACTTTTTGGCTAATAGAAATCAGCTTCATTTCCAGTCTATTTGCTTCAGTTGCTAAATGTTCATTATTTGAAGGAATCACATGAATTATTGTGGTGATGTGATGGTGGAAGTTTGATCATTATATTATCATGATGTTTATTTAGCTTTCTTAGTTTCTGATGTCAAGAAGATCTTGTGATTAGAAATTTTCTTCCTTAGACTTTTGTAGACCTGATGTTTGCAGCAGTCGCTACACTCCTCTCACTCAAGTCTTCCCTTTATTCATACTTACTCCCAAACTAATGGTAGAATTTAGCCAAGACCTTAATTGTTGGTGCATGTTATCCCTATTGTCTAAGTTAGAACATTACCATTTGAGTCCTTTTCCATTTGACCCGTTAAAACACTCTATCATTCACATATAAATTGATGGGTATTGTGCTTGCCTTCCATGCAATATGAAGGTGAATCCTAGTGATAAAATTATTGGCATCATTGTCGGGGAATGATTTGAAGACTTTTCCCTGGGATTAAAATGACACAGTATTCTAGTTCTAAAAGGTGCATTAGAACTCAATGCTTCAAAGATTGCAGACTGCACCTAGCGACTCCATTGTTTCATCTCTAACACCTAAAGGTAGACATACGAGATAAATCCACATCTACCTTTGGTACCACCTGAGGCTAACCTAGAGAAGATAAACAAGAAGGGAAAAGGTTCCCCAAAAAAAAATTATGTTGATGCTACAAGTGCTTCTGGTCAGTTGCCTGATTCTACTCTTGATACTCTGGATGTTTTATCAAGTAAGCTTCCTTTATCTCCTGCTGAAGTATCTAATAAGATTGATTTTGAAGAGTTTCCTATTGAATACTCTTCCTTTGAGACTAAATTGAAAGAGGAAAACATTTATATATTTTCTTTCTCTGATATTGAGAAGTGTTTCAGTATTGATAGTTTTGAATATTTCCCTACTTTAGGTTTTTCTACACCTCTTTTTGTTAAAACATTTGGTGCCAAAGAAGTAGGAACTTCATCTCCCTCCCAGTCCTTACCATCCTCTTCAGAAAATCAGCCTCCTATTGTGAAAACTGAACCCCCCCGCCCTTCATTTGTTCCTTCCTCTCCTACTATACATACAGTCAAGTCTCCGTCTCATTCTTGTTCACCAATAATCCAAAATCAAATTGCAGTTGTTAACCCCCCTACTAATAGGATGGATTCCATAGTGGCTACAAGATATGCTCCTCTACTTTCACCTCAGCCACTGAATGCTCTTCCCCCTAGAGATTATTTCAAATATGCGCCTAAGTTTACGTGAGAAGAAGATGTATCAGCTAAGGAACATCTTGTTTCCTTCTATAGCTATGAAGATAACCAAAATATTGAAAACGAAGATGTTTGGATGAGGGTTTTCATCCAAAGCCTGTTTGGTGAGGCTAGGAAGTGGTTTAGGGGTTTGGCCCCTGGATCCATTACTAGTATTGAGGCATTGGATGAAGCCTTCTTGAGGCATTGGGGTGACATAAAGGATTTTTTGTACTACATCACTAAATTTGGATCTTTGAAAAGGAAAGAAGGAGAGTCTGTCTCTAACTTTTCTAAAAGATTTAACAAAATGTACAAGAAAATCCCTGATGAGATCAAACCCACTGAAACCATGGAAAAAATCACTTATGACAGTGCTTTTGATTCTAAATTCTGCCTCCTTTTGAGATAAAGAAGGTCACCTTCTTTGGTTCATATGCAAGATGTTGCCTTAGAGGTACAATCCAACATAGTGGCATCATATAAACTCAGGGGAAAATCTTATAGGGATAGGAGAAAAAACAAAGCTCAAGCTTCAACTTTTGATTCCTCTATTGTCCATTCTCAAGTAGATGAGCTGACCAAATTAGTAAAATATCTCTCCACTGAAATTGAGAAATTGAAATCAGAAGGAAGACATCCATATAGAAATGCTCAAAACACTGAAAACAAAGGTAATTTCAAGAGACCCAACAATGTTCCCCAATTCCCTCCTAGAAACAAAGAGAGAGATGATCAGAGGGTAAAAATTCCTTTGCAAAATAATTTAGTGGCAGATGAAGAAGAAGAGGAGGTTGAAGTTGATCCTAAGATTCATTGTTTAGGTGATACTTCCCCATCCCCACACTTGACTCAATCCTCTTATGAGCAATCTTTAATGGATATTCAAATTAATGAGTTAAGCAAAGGGGAGAAAGCAAAGGAAAATCCTGGTAGATATAATTTGAGATCTAAGAAGAATGCAGAAAAAACTGAAGCCCCTAATCAGCCTGTTCAGAAAGAAGATCCTGTGAAGGCTATGACAGTGAGTAGCAAGGAAAAAGACTCTCAAAACCCACAAGTTATGATCAGAGATCCTCCTCCTGAAACCAAAGAGATATTGAAGCCTTCCCCTTCCTTTAGTTTCGAGAATGAAATCCAGAAAATAAAGATCCCTGTACCTTTTTTGGAATTGATAAAAAATGAGGATTTTAGAAAATATTTATCCAATATGTTATAGCCAGAATCATCTCCAAATGCCACTGATTCCATAAATCTACAAGATGAAAAACCAGCAGTGATTTTAGGTCCTTTGATAGAAGACATAGATGACTCATCCCCACCTTTTTATACTTCACTGAATATGCATGATAATATTCTACACAATTGTCTAATGGATTCAAGGGCATCCCACAATCTTATGCCAAAATTTGTTATGGATGAACTTGGGTTAGAAGTCAGAAATACCTATCATGATTTATATTCTTTTGACTTCAGAAAATTCAAATGTATTGGAGTCATTAAGGATATGGTGGTGACCTTATTTCAGCTTCCCATGAAGAGTATACTTATGGATATTTTAGTTGTTGATGTTCCCCCAAAGTTTGGTATTTTCTTATCAAGATCCTAGATAAAACGACTTGGGGGAACCTTGCATATGGATCTCTCTTATGCTACTATTCCTATTTTGGGGGGAGAGCATATAATACTTTACAGGGAAGCCCAATTGGCTTACATCATTAGTGATGAAGAAAACCCCACCAATCACCCTGTTTTTTCTTTTGATACAGATCTAGGATCTAGTATTTTTCAGCTCACCGATGCTCTGGAAGCCCCTTTAGAAATCAAAAAAAATTCCATCAACTTTTATGAAGAGCCTCCTCTAGCTACTTATGTCTGGAAGATGTTCTTTGATGGAGCCTCTTCCAGGGAAGGTGTTGGTGCCAGGGTGATCTTTGTCTCACCAACTCAAGAAACTATAGCTTTGTCATATAAACTAGAATTTGAGACTACTAATAATGTGGCAGAGTATGAGGCTCTTGTATTGGGTTTGAGGGCAGAAAAAGACATGGGGATAGAGGAGTTGTCAGTATTTGGGGATGTTGAATTTATAGTCCATCATATTAAAAATATTTATCAAATAAAGCATCCTAGGCTTAGATCTTACAAAAATGAAGTATGGGATTTAGTGGACAGTTTTTTCTCTGCTTTTAATATATCATTCATTCCTAGAGAAGAGAATATTGTGGTTGATTCTTTGGTTGTATCAGTAAGAAACTTCAAAATTCCCATACCACCAAAAATCAAGTATGATGTAGAAGTCAAATACAGGCCTTCTATACCAGACAATGTAAAATATTGGAAGGTGTTCGAAGATGATTTAGAACTTAAAAAATTTCTTGAGACTGTTGATGAATTTTCTACATTGCACATTGATCAGGATCATGATCAAGAAATCACTCCTCATGCTGATGTTTTCTTCAATAAAATTGCTAATCATCATATTGTGCAGTTTCCTAGCAATCATATACCAAATGGAATAGTTCCTTTGGAAATATTATTTGATGGGAATGATGTGGCATTGAAAGGGAAGGTATCCATTGATATCACTGAGTGCAATGTGGGCACTGAAAAGGATCCAAAATATGTCAAACTGTCAAGCAACTTATCAGAAAAGTAGAGGGAAGAATACACTAAGTTGTTGAAAGAATTTTCTTATGTATTTGCTTGGAATTATGAAGATCTCAGAACTTATGACACAAGCATAATAGAGCACAAGATCCCATTAAAAAAAAACACCAAACCTTTCAGGCAAAAGTTGAGGCAAATCAATCCTATGTTGTTGCCTATCATGGAGAAAGAAGTTAAGAAGATTTTAGATGCAAAAATTATCATTCCTTTGAGGTATTCCAAATGGGTAGCAAATTTGGTCCCAGTAAGAAAAAAGAATGGGGAAATCAGACTTTTTGTCAATTTTCGGAATTTGAACAGAAGCTCAAAAAAGGATAATTATCCTTTACCCAAGATGGAGCACATTTTACAGAAGGTGACAGGAGCAACCAGGATGTCTATGGTTGATAGATTCTTTGGATACAATCAGGTATCTATTTTTCCAGAGGACAAGGAGAAGACAACCTTCACCACTCCCTGGGGGACATTTATGTATGCCAAGATGCCCTTTGGTTTGATGAACGCAGGGATAAATTTTCAGCGAGCTATGGACATAGCATTTATTGAAGAAAAGGATAAGTTTCTTGTTATCTATTTGGACGACATAATTGTGTATTCTCAGTCTGATAAGGAACACTGTGATCATTTAAGAAAGGTTTTCTTGAAATGCAGAAAATTTGGCCTCTCTTTGAATCCAAAAAAAATCGTTGTTTTCCATGAAAGAAGAAAAATTATTGGGGCATATCATGTCAGCTGAAGGAGTAAGGATTGATTCCAATAGGGTTGAGGCTATACAAACTTTGTCACACCCTAGATCTAAAAAAGAGGTACAATCTTTTCTGGAAAAAATCAACTTTTTGAGAAGATTTGTGTCAAATTTTGTTGAGTTAGTTAAGTATATCACAGCCATGTTGAGGAAGAATAGTGAAATCAAATGGACTGTTGAGGCCCGTGATTCTTTTAATCAAATAAAGAAATACTTGACAGAAGCCCCAGTTCTTGTCATCCCCGACTACTTCAAGGACTTTCTTATTTTTTCTTTTGCCTCTTTTGATACAGTAGCAGCAGTCCTATTGCAGAAGAACGTTGAAGGCTTAAAACAGCCCATTTCCTTTTACAGTAGGGCATTGAGAGATGTTGAACTAAAGTATGACCTCATGGATAAGAAAGCCTATGCATTGGTTAAATATCTTAAGTCCTTCAAAGTTTATGTGTTGCATTCAAGAGTTATTTCTTATGTTCCTTCAACTGTTGTAAAAGAAATTCTTATTCAGCCTGATATTGATGGAAAACACAGCAAATGGATTTCTAAAATCCTTGAATTTGATTTAGAAATCAGGCCTACCAAATTGGTTAAAGGTCAGGGTTTAGCCAAGCTATTGGTTGAATCGAATTGCTCAGTGTTGGGGTTAACTTTCATTAGCTCATGTGTAGAAAAGCAGTAGGCTGAATTAAATGACAAAGGTATTCAAATCATCCCTGCATTGGCAGATTGCATCTGATACAAGGAAATTATATTTTTCTTACAGAATTTAAAACCTCCAAGTGGTATGGAAAGGAACAAGGTGAGATAATTAAAACTCAAATCAATAAAGTATTGCTTGGTTGATCAAATTTTGTATTGGAAGGATCCATTGGGAGTGTTGTTGAGATGCCTAGACCCACAAGAAGCCCAAAAGATTATGTCTGATTTTCATGATAGTTTGTGTAGGGGGCATCATTTTTGGAGGATCACTGCCTACAAGATTCTCAGGGCTGGCTATTTCTGGCCTAGTCTGTTCATGGATGTTTTTGCTAAGATCAGAGCATGTGATAAGTGTCAGAAATTTTCTGGAAAGCAACAACTTAAGTCTTTTCCATTAAATCCCGTAGCAGCTTCGGGACCTTTTCAACAGTGGGGCCTAGATTTTATCGGCGAAATTCATCCCACTTCCAGTGGCCAACATAGATGGATCTTGACTGCCATGGATTACTTCAGTAAGTGTATAGAGGTTATTCCTACCAGGAATGCTTCCCACAAAGTGATCATTGGTTTCCTTGAAGACATTATGGTGAGGTTTGGTTGCCTGAATAGAATTGTCACTGGCAATGCTACATCTTTCAAGGCTGAACCATTGATTCAGTTCTGTGAACAGTTTGGAATCACATTGATTCACTCTACCCCTTACTATCCACAGGGAAACATGCTTGTAGTATCATCGAACAAAAGAATTATAAATATTATTAAAAATATGTTAGAGGATAACAAAAAGGCATGGGATTCGAAACTCAAATTTTCTCTATGGGATGACAGAGTGACAATGAAAATATCCTTGGAACTTTCCCCTTTCCAACTAGTATATGGATTTGAGGCAGTTTTTCCTTCTCAACTTGCATTACCTGTGGAGAAATTCTTCCAAGATTATCGAGGGGAGCCAGATCATATGATCAGGAGGATTCAGAAGTTGGTTGAGGTGCAGAAGACTCGGGAATAGATTGTAGACAAGTCATATGACCATCAACTGAAGATCAAGCAGGCATTCGACAAGAAGGTGAACAAAGAGGATTTTCAACTGGGCGATCTAGTGCTCAACTGGGATGCACCGAGACAAGATAAAGGCAAGCACGGTAAATTTGAAGCTTTATGGGTTGACCCTTTCAAAATATTGGAGGTATTCTCTAATAACACCTTCAAGCTACAAAATATGGAGGATGAAGAGGTTTTTGGTGGCCCTGTCAATGGGCATTTTCTGAAAAAGTACTTTGCTTGAGCCTTAATTGGCTCTTCATGTCATTGTAAATATCATTTCCTTTTTATTTTTGTTTCAATAACTGACCCCATAGCCCTAAGATAAGGTACTAAATCTACTCATTCTTGGCAACCTGCAGGGGGCATGCCATCCCCTGTGGCTCCAATGTTATCACACTAAGTTGCCTTGGGTTTTTAGTTTGATTGATACTTTTTTAAGCCTTAGAATTTTAATTTTTGAGTCTCATCCTCTTAAAGTTTTGAGTCATATTTCTTGTTTGGTCCTAAATTTGGTTTATGGTTCTAGAACCTCTTTATCTGATGACTCATTTTTTGGTCCCCATCATGACTTGTCCCTAAATCGATTCCTCCCTTTTTATAAACTGATGTGACACCTCTTCCTCTTCACTCATGACATAGTAAGCATGACTCGTTGTACTTGCTTACCTGTCCAATCATTTTTTGATTTGGAAACATTGCCTACTCATCAGGCAGTTCTGTAGCACCTATCACATTTATCATCCATCCACTCTAATTCATGATTGCCATGATTGAGACCGTTTCCCTTGTTTTCAGTGCCATAAGTCAGTTAAATTGCCTTCAAAAGATCTTGCATTTAGGATCCTCAGTAACAGTTTCTAAATTTTGAAAAGTTTAATAGTGTTGCACTGTGTAAGTTTGCTAGTTCCGATCAATCGACCACATGTCAACTAAATCTGATGTTGTGAGAGATTCCAGGGCCAAAGTTTCCTCAATTTCATCCTATGATTGCACTGGAGATCTAAACAGGTGTCGACTTTACAGGTATCCTGCGCAGCCTCCTTTGCATATTAATTTTCTCAGGAAATTTGTGCTCGTGTTTTCGGTTTGTTAAGCCTGAACAGTAGTAAGGAAGCCATATTTTCATACCTAAAAACTTCCTTTCCCATGTCCATGGTCTGATTACTGTCGTTTTCTTTAACCTTTGAAGTCGCAAGCCTATAATAGACTATCCTTTGTGTATGTGTTGTGCTACCCAGAGGTGCTTCTCAAACCCTCTCTGTTTTCCTTGCTCTCTTTCATCCTATACAAAGAGCCATTATGGATCACCCCTTCACATTCTATGCTCTAAAAGGCTTGTACAAGTCTAAACTTCTATTTCCCATAGTCAAGCTCGGCTTTCTAAGCACTGTTAATTTTAAGGGCCATCTTTGTACATTTGAAACCTGAATTGAAGCTTTCTAGTCATTAACATCCCTTAAGCCTCCCAAAAACCCTCATTTTGAGTCATGGAGACCCCTCAATCAAAGAAAGCACACAAAGGTGGCAAGATAGTTAGGACAGAACCTGTGGACATGCGCCTTTTTGACACAGAACCCATGGCAAGGGAGATATTTCAAAGAGAAGGATGCCTCTCTTTCTACCAGAACATGCACAGAGGCCATCCAGAGGTAGAAAAATAGTTTTAATTAAATTTTGATGGCAAGAAAACCAAAGTTGGGGATTTGGAATTTGAGGTAACTGAAACCTCCATCTCAGCTGCAACAGGGATTCCCATTTTAGGTGAAAAGTAGTTCAAGGCCATGGTTTTGAGTTCACCCTTTGTTAAAGATCTCTTCAAGCTTGAATATCGATCCAATGAGTTGTCTAAGAGTATGCCAAGGAATCAACTAATCAATCATTTTGATAGAATATTGAAAATCATACAGAGATATTTTACTTGTGAAGGGAGATTTAACACCTTGTATCATTACCACATAAGGTTGTTGTTACATTTTACTGGTAAGATTGAGATGAATGTTCCTTATTACCTGTTGATAAGTATAGGTAAAATGTCAGATAGGGTGCAAGACAAATCTAAGGATGTGGATTCTAGCCTTTTCCACTCTGGATTGATCAGAATGTTAGTCTCTGAAGAGTTGGGAAAGAAAGAGATTTCATGGGAGAATTTTGTGGTTACTTCTCACTTCAAATTGGACCCATCACCTACTCCCCAATCACAAATTGTAGTTCCTTCATCATCCACCAGTACTAAAAAAAGTATCAACACGAAGAGAAAGGGTAGAGCCCCTGTTTCACAAATCAGCAAGGAGATCATGGAAGCTGAGGTGGAGATTTTTCCTTCTCCACATAGATATTTCTTACCCCCACCTCCACCAGGGTTAGAAGAAGTTCCTTCCTCTACCAAGTTGACATCTAAGAGAGGAAAGAAGCTTCTCTTTCCCTCTTCTCCTCCAGCAGTCGAAATCAAGGGTAAAAGGCCTTTCACTAGATCATCAATTCCTAAGGAGGTTTTCAAAGAGCAGTCTTTACCAGAAACCCCTATGCATAAGGAGAAAGGAAAAAACATTGAAAATCTTATGGAGGTGTGTAGTGTCCCCAAGGCCGAGCCCCGCTACAGATCATGTTATATGCAAAGAATTGTAAATGTGTTCTATAGGCTGGTGAGCCAAGTTTTGCATAAGCTGTAGGCTTATGAGTTTTGTTAGGCCAGGGAGCCTAAGTGTTGAAGGCCAGGATCCTTTTAATGTACTTGTATGTATGCAGGTCAATTAATAAAATATAAATACCGCCAGTGCAGACCGACCACGATGAATGAGTGATGGGGGACTGAGCGTCCACAAAAGGGGCAAGGAACTAGGGGCTGGAAGGTGAGAAAGGGGCTAAGTGTGGAGCCTAGGGGCTAAGCCTAGGGGGCTTAGGCCTGGAATAATATTTTATTATTGTTCCTAAGAATCCATGTGCACGTTATTTTATCCTAAGTCCTTTGGAAGGACCCGTGAGTTCCCAAGTGGTGGAAGGAAGGTGTACGGATGGGATGCATCCAGTTCCCAGGGTGACAAGTGTCAACCCTGGTGCATGCAAATAAAAACCCTGAACTGAGCCGAGAATGCTCTCTGGTCTCCATTCTGAACCAAACCTCTGTGCGTGGAACCGGTACGACCTCTGTCGGATACCCTGGTTCATCTCTGAAACCGTGAGCTGTGTTTTGTCTGAGGAAAACCGTGTATTACCCT
>JZKD02S0080106.1:97245-107935 GCA_000966675.3 Picea glauca | reverse complement strand
GTTGGGTGAACCTGGGTAGTGAAAGGGTACACTACAAATTGGTAGCAGAGCAAATAGGTACACTACAAATTGGTATCAGAGCAAATAGGTACACTACAAATTGGTATCAGAGCAAATAGGTACACTACAAGGTGAAATCAGAAACCCCTATTCAGAGGAAGAAGGGTAAAGGTACCAAAATAACTTTGGAGAGGAAAGATGAAATCTTTGTGAAAGATTTTGAAGAGTTTGTAAAGAACAAAGGAGAAGTTGTTTTGCAAGAGAAGAAGCATAAAGGAAAGGGTTTTGAGAAGGCTAATGAAACACACAAGAAAATTCCTATACATATGGAAGAAGAGGATGAGAAGAATCTTGTTGATATTGTGCATGTCTCTACTCCCCCTGGTGATCAGACCTTCAAGAGACTTATCAAACAACTTAAGGAGACAAGAAAAGAAGTGGCTAAATTGAAAAAGAAATCCATGTCTGAAAGAATCAAGATGACAGTGCTTGTGGATGGCTACAGTCATACCCTTGACTTGGCAAGATTTGTAGTAAGGAGGACTCAACCCCTACATAGACAGCTCCAGAACCTCTACAGGCAGAACATAGGCTTCCAGGCTCAGAACAGGAAGCTAAAGGAAGAACTGAAGCATTTCCAAGATGAGGTAGCCCAAAGGAATTTACAGGTGTTGGTTGAGGCTTCCATTGAAGATGACAAACCAGTAGCTAAGGAGACCACAACTACATTGAAGAAGCCTACCAGTGCTAAGAAGAAGAAGTCTGTTGAGTCAATTGAAGATACTCTTTCTACCAGAAAGAGTGTGAGGCTAAGTGTCAAGATGAAAAAATAGTTGGTAAGGGGTAAGCTCCATTTTTGGGGATTGTTCCTTTTTGGGAGGGTTAACTAATATGCAAATACTATCTTTGCCATCTATACAGGCTTCTAGGCATTTAGCTATATGGATTTTGAGTTTTTGCTAAGTGCTAGCTTCACTGAGTGGTAAAAGCACTACCTACAGTATAGTCAAGGCACCTAAGTAAAATGGTTTTGTCATCATGGAAGGACACAATCTGCTCTGCACATGTTCAAGATTCAAAGACACTATGTTTTGGCATTGCTACCCAAACCTGTATGCAGACGCAGCGTAAGTGGCGCTGCGTAATATTCCACAAAGCGCATAATTGGTATATGTGTGCAACAGAGCAGTGCTACCTACAGGTGCTACATAATATTTGGCAGGGAGTAGGTTTACACAGAGGCACAACACAGGGGCACTACCTACAGGCGCTACCTAATATTTCAACAGAGAATTTATCTAAATTAATCTCTTTATTCCAATGTTGAATATAAAAATATTTGAATGTTGTAACTCCATATTTACCTTCCACTCAAAATAATCAATGTAGAAGACAAACTATGTGTCATTTATGCATCTTAACCTATATTCAATGGATGGAGAAACCTTGACATCTAGAATATTACAAACATAGTATGGTTTTAATAAACATAAGCTCAAAAAACATGGTGTACTACAAACATAGTATAGTTTCAATAAGAATAAGTTCAAAAATCATGGCCTAGTATAAAAATGATCTACCAATAAGAATACAAAATTTTAAAATGAAACACTACACTTATCATCTAACAATAGTGTAAGAATTCAAATTTTTCATGGTTAGTAAATCTTTTAAGTAATGGAAACAAATATATGAATTTTAGGGTGATCTAAAAAATATGTCCTTACCAAACCAATGTTCCCCACTTCTACTAATTGTTATTTCATCAAAACCACCCTTGAAAAAAAATGATAATGCAGTGAGGTTCTCAATTGTAATAGAAAATGATAAGCCTGAAGAAAAACAATTCTTTAAAAAAACAATCTTGTTTTGTAATAAAATCTAATAAAAAAATTCGACTTTTATTTTCATGTTATGATCCTCATTTAAATAATTGGTTATGAGTGTTTGGTCGTCCATTCAAGATAATTATGGTTCATATGTTTTAAAGGACTTAATTATGCTAAATAAATTAAGAAACATCTAAATGTAGGGCGTAAAGATACCTATAGTAGGTGAATATTTCTCCAATATTATATTCTTTCATGTATAGTTTGATTTTATTTTTTCATAGTGTTAGGAAATTATACTTCCACGTTAAACCTAACAGAAGAGAGGAAGACATATTTAAGCTAGAAAACAAATGACAAAGAAAACACAAAGTACACAGATATTTTACCTTGGAAAACCAACATTCCTTGAGTTCATTGCTCTCTTGTTGTTTTATTCATTCAGAATAAAAGGTTACATGTCTAAGCTTGGTCTACACCTAAGACACAATCAACATCATTACTTCTTTCTTTACACATGAGCAACCCTGTAGAGAATTCAAATTACATCTACATGACTAATAACCTATATCACATCGATCTAAATATTAGCTTTAACAACATTACAACATGCATTAATTATAAGATTTACAGTAGGAAAAACCCCAAATAAAGGATCCCAAAAAATGGTTACAGATCCACACAGATCATTGGTTACAAATCTTGTGAATCTCGAGATTCTATCACAATCAACTTCCAGTTGGATTATCGATCGACTACCAATTGAACTTCATTTGGTATTTAGTCAGTTTACACTTGACTTCCCTTTGACCTCTTTTCATCTGAACTCTTCGACTTGCTCTCGATTACTTCAAATTTGACTTTGCTCAGTCGGTCCTCCTCAACCTTCAACTTTCATTCCCAGTCGATCCACCTTGACTAGAATTTCAGTGAAAATAATATAACAACCCAACATTCTCTCACTTGTTGTCTTGTTTGTTGAGCCAGGAGTTTCCTAAACTTTTTTTCACAGAGCTAGGGTAGCAATGCCAATTTCCTCTCTACACCAAGAGAAATTCATAACACTCATAGACTTGGTCAAAAATTCTTCTATGTTTTCCAATGTGTCTACTTTCTCCAGAATCACCTTGTTTCTTTCCACCATGTCTCTAGTGAAATGGTAGTGTACATCAATATGATTAGTCTTGGAACGACACACTGGGTTATTTTCTAGAAATATTATGATTTGATTGCCGCAACTTATCTTCATGGACCTCTTCTCAAACCCGATCCCAGAACACAGTCGTTGCATCCACACTGCTCATTTTCTTCCATGAGTGGATTCTATGTATTCAACTTCTGTTGTTGACAAGAATATGACCTCCTGCCACTTACTCATCCAAATGATTTCTCCATTGAACATCTTGAACACATATGCACTTGTCGACCTTCATTGATCTGGATGTCCAACCCAATGGATGTCAACAAAGCCATGTACATCTATTTCACTATCATTTCCATGTTTCCCTTGGTAGAATATATCATAGTATTTTGTGCCATAGAAATACCTGAATACTCTCTTGACATATGTTGAATTCTCCTTTCCAGGTGTCGACATGTATCTTCTCAACACTCCCACTAAATGGGAAATGTCTGGTCAAGTACATACCATTTCATACATTAGACTACCAAAAACACTTGCATAGGGGACATGTGCCATATCCTCTATTTATTCATGTGTCTTTGGAAACTATTCAATAGTAAGCCTTGATCCCAAGGGAATTGACACATTTACAGGTTTGCAATCCTGCATGTTGAAATGTTTCAAAAAAATTTCAATATACTTCTTATGATTCAAATAGAGATTTCTAGTTGCTTGATCTCTCTTGATATCCATTCCCAGGATGAATTTCACTGCACCGAGATCATTCATGTCAAACTTAGAGGATAACTACTTATTCACCTCCTTTATTGTGTACATGCTATTTTTGGTCAACAACATTGCATCAACATACAATGATACACATATGAAATGATTTCCTTCTTCCTTGGAATATATGTAGTGATTAGCTTTTCTTCTTATAAATCCCAAACTAATTTTGTGTCTGTCGAAATTTTGGTAGCACATCCTTGGTGATTTCTTTAGACAATAAAGGGATCTTTTCATTTTTCACACCAAAAAATTGTTTCCCTTTACTACAAATCCTTCAAGATTTCTTCTTTCAGGTCCTCATGTAGGAATGTTGTATTCACATCCATCTGTTCTATTTCTAGGTCAAATGTTGCATCTAGAGACATCGGTACTCTAATGGAGGTTAATTTTTCAACAGGGGAACAAATCTCATTGAAGTCAAATCCTTAGAATTGGGAATATCCTTTTTCTACCAGATGAGCTTTGAATTTCTCAACTTGACCTGTTGTGTTCATATTTTCTTGAATATCCACTAGCTACTGATGTGATTTCTTCCACTAGGTAATTAAACTAAATCCAACGTCTCATTATTATGAGAGGATTCCATTTCTTCGACCATGGAATCCTTCCATAGTCTTCCCTCTATAGAGTTGACTTCCTCCATGATCGACACAGTCTCCTCGTCAATGGAAGTTAATACAAATGTGGAACAAAAGTTAGGCGGACTATACCTTTCTACTAGTTTTCTTACTCGTTCAGACCTCCTTATAACTGGGGTTGGTTGTTCCACCTCTTCATATTATTCATTTGACTTATATTAATCATATTCTTATTTGTTCCTCATTTCAAACCTCACCTTCTCTGGATTATTCTTTATTTGAACCACTTTAGACTTGGACTTCCTTCTGACTTCTTGAAGACTACATATCAATTGTGCGTTGTTTTCCTTGATGTAGGATCACAAAGATTATACCCTTTCATTCTTTCTTTTTATTGAATGGAAATACACTTGATTACCTTCTTGTCTAGCTTTGTCCTCTTTTCCTTGGGAACATGCACAAATGCATCATATCCAAATACTTTGATATGTGAATGTGAAGGATTCTTACCATACCATACCTTATGTGGATTTGAGTCGAATAATGTCGATGAAGGAGACATAGTCACCAAATATTTTGTAGTGCCAACTGCCTCTACCCATAATTCTTATGCAAGCCCAACATCATTGAGCATGCTTATTGCCTTGTCCATCAATGTTTTTTTCATTCTTTCATCAACTCCATTTTGTTGTGGGGTATATGGTGTGGTAATTTTTCATGCTATGCCACATTTCTTGTAAAAATGATCAAAATCCTTTCCACATAATTCACCATCGTTGTCAGTTCTCAACACCTTGATATTCTTATCTATATGGTTTTCCACAAGAGACTTAAACTCTTTGAATTTCTTGAAAACCTCCTATTTCTTCCCTAGGAAATATATCCATGTCTTCCTGGAAAAATCATCCATGAAGGATACATAATACAAGGATCCATAAAGTGAAGGCACTGAAACAGGGCTAGACACATCACTATGAACCAATTCTAGAATCCCATTTTCCGTTGTCGTTCTAGATGGGAACCTAACTCAACTTTGTTTCCCATATATACAATGTTCACAAAAATCAAATTATAAATTACATTCAAGAAAATATTCGATCATACCTTTGTTATGCATAGCTCGAAGTCCTTTTTCTCCAATGTGTCCCATCCTCTTGTGCCATAGCATGGTCAAGTCGACTTGAAGAAGGATTTTCGAGTCGGTTTGAATCGACACAGGCCGAGTTTATTCAAGTTGATTTGAAGTTAATACGAATTTAGGAACACCGATGTTGTTCCATCCATTTGAGTCAACATTCCCTAATAACTTGTATAGGATTCCAATCCGAACTCCTTTCATTAATACCATCACACCTCTGACCATATTGCATGTATCCTTCTGAAATAGAGTGTTCACTCTTGCATCACTCATCTTACTGACAGATATTAGGTTTCGTTCCAAACCTGGAATATGTATCACACTTGGAAGGGTTCTACTCCTCTCGTCCTCCAGTATCAGTCATAATCTTCCCTGTCCAAAAAATTTGGTTGTCGCGTCATCCCCCAAGAACACATCTCCTCCTTCATATCATTCATATTCACATAACCAATCTCTATGTGGTGTCATATGATATGATGCTCTTGATTCGATCAACCAAACATCTTGATTCGATTGTGTATTAGTCAACGCCAGATACACATTGCCTCTTTTATCTTCAGTAGTATTTCTTTCAATTGATTGATTCTCATCGGATCCTTTTGCAATGCCCAAATTTACCAAATTTCCAATATCTTCTCATCGATTGAACTGGAGATTTATATCTATCCTTCGACTTAGAATTTCTAATGGAGAATTTTCCTTTATCTCTATCAACCAATTGACCTCTCACCACTAAAACATCTTTGGTCAATCCTTCCATGTTATTCCTTCTTATTTCTTCTGACAGTAGAGATGCAACCATGTCTTCTAGTGCTAATGTGGTTGAATTACTCCACATTTCCATGACTAAGCTATCCAAAGAGTCTGGAAAAGAACATAATAGAATAATACATTTCTCCTCAGTTATTCTAATATCCACATAAGATAATTGGCTTAATATGTTATTAAACACATTTAAATGTTCAGTTACTGAACTACCCTCACTCATCCTCAGAGGATACAATTTATTTCTAAGGAAAAAATTATTTACCAGGGATTTCGACTGGTAAAAGATTCCCAACTTGTCCCATAATTTCTTTGTCGAGTCTTCACCTGAGATATTCAACAACAACAAATATGCATGACAAAGTTGAATCGTACTCCTTTCCCTTCTTTCTAGTTTCTCCCATTCTTCCCTCGACATACATATCAGAATGGTACTTGGAAAAATTGTTTTCCATTGTTCTCGATCTACAAGGAGATATTCAATTTTAAGCTTCCAAAGCTCAAAATTATGGCCATTGAATTTTTCAATCTCTATTCTTGAGCTACTTGCCATTGTTTAAGCACAACTTTAAAGATATATGACTTATGACTCTTACTAGACCTAGGATTTAGTTGATGTCCAAGGTTGTTAAACCAAGATATGATACCACATGTTAGGAAATTATACTTCCATGCTAAACCTAAGAGAAGAGAGGAAGACATATTTAAGATAGAAAACAAATGACAAAGAAAACACACAATACACAAAGATTTTACCCTGGAAACCCAAACGGGAAAACCAACATTCCTTGAGCGTCTTCCTCCCTTGTTGTCTTGTTCATTTAGAATTAAAGGTTTCATGTCTAACATTGATTTATATCTAAGACACAATCAACATCATACCTTCTTATTTACACAAGAAAAACCTTGTATACAATTTGAATTACATATACATGACCAGTAACCCCTATCACATTGATCCAAAGATTAACTTTAAAATCATTACAACACACCTTATTTATAGGATTTACATTAGGAAAAACCCTAAATAAAGGTGCCCAAAAAATGGTTACAGATCCACATAAATCATTGGATACAAATCCCACAGATCTTGAGAGTCTATTATCAATCCACTTCCAATCAAATTACAATGACCTTCATTTGGTCTTTAGTTGGTTTCCACACGACCACCTGCTGACCTCTTGTTGGTTGATCTCTTTGACTTTTTGTTGATTACTTTGAATTTGACTTTGCTCGGTCAATCCACCTTAACCTTTGACTTTTACTCCTAGTCAATTGACCTCGACTAGGCTTTCACTACAAAGAATATAACTACCCAACACACATATCACTATAATTTTGGAGGAGTCGAATCATGGGCTAATTTTCCATGGTTTTTCCCCAAAAAAGATTCTCTATTCTAAAAATGATTCGCCCAAATTCTATAGGACAAAATTATTTTTCCTTAAAAATCGCCAAAATTTTATACAAACTATATAAAATCCTTAGAAATTTGAATATTTTTGCAAAAGTATCGCCAAACATTTATAGTTGGCATATGAAGGATTAGTAAGATTCACCAAGGTTTCTAAATTTTAAAATAAATTTCCATCCTTAAAATCATCCCTGGAGTCGATGCTCACACATTCAATAATAGAGGTTTCATTACACACTATAGGAAATTAAAAGTACATATTCATTTAGGAGTTATTCATTATGACTAAAAGAGGTAAAGTATCATATAATGTACAACACCCATAATTCATATCCCTAAATATCTAAGTAGCCTTCTCTCCAAGAGTATCCCAAAAAATATGACACTTTGTTTTTGGTTGCATAGTCTTCTTATTTATCTCCAATCCTAATAATGTTCATGTCAAAACCTCTTAATATATCCATCAAAAAGATTTTAGGAGTTATTCCCTTTAATTCTATGCTTTCTTTCATATATAAAAACAATGAAGATATATGGCCAATAAGTTTATCCACATTCCGAATTTTCTTTTGAATATGCAATAATGCAAACCAAACTTTTTTTTTTTTTAAATTGCATGACACAAAGCTTTGAGATGACTAACTATACTTTTTTATGTATACTGCAACATGGAAAGATCAAAAGTATCTAGTTCTTTGTTCTTTTTTTTATCAACTATCTTTAGCATTGACTATAATACAAGTATTGTGTTTAATGCAATATTTTCAAGGTATCAAAGATGCATTAGAAACCAAATATTTCAAAACCACAACAAATTTGGATAGAGTTATTGTTGAAGTGGAGATCTACAGATGCAAGTTAATAAAACAAGGTTGAAGAAATTAAGAAGTCATATAAATATTTTTCACTTGTCATATTTACATGACATCTTGGTGAATGTAGATAGCAAGTGCCTATATAAATTATATGATCATATTATTCACAACATAATATAAGATTTTAGAATGTTGAAGTTGAAAGTGACTGAAAAGTAATATTTATTAGAGATGTTTAAATCTTAATGTTCAATTTTGTAAAGGATTTATTGTTTTCCTATACATACATTTCCAATACCTAAATATTTGTTCCATAATTACCAAAATTTATGTATATTTTGTATGAATAAAAACTCGTTTTACCTAAAAATAGATTAATCTACTAGATATATTCAACTAATTTATTATATATTTAGTTCAATGCAAATATGGTTCAGACATGAATGTGGATTTGCTAAAACATAAAATAGAATACAAAATATCCATTAATTTGTGAAATTATATATTTAGTTCAATGCAAATATGTTTCATACATGAATGTGGATTTACTAAAACATAAAATAGAACACAAAATATCCATTAATTTGTGAAAAATTATTGGTTAAACAAATGAAAATAAGCATCAACATTTTCTTTCCTTAGAAAATGGTTTACATTTGAAATTTTAAAATTAATTTTAGAGTATAGCTAGTAATTTAATTTGTGGATTATATGTGATACTTGACACTGGAATATTTTAAGTGAATAAATAAATATTTTGACATGTAACATTTAAAAAATAATTGTATTTGAAAAAATATAAAACAATGAACATTGTATTAACAATCAGTAACAATCTAATTTAATGTTCAACCCATTTTAACAATGAATTTGTCCAACTAACAACACATATCATAACACATTTAAATATCTCTTTTATAATTGTGTTAATCATAAAACATAACAACAAATATTAATACTTATGCCAAATGGAATATTTCAAGTCTATGATTGGCATTGAAAGACACACCATTAGAATGTGACTCAAACTAGTAATTTCTTTGTAACAAATACTAGGTTTTGTAAAAAAAAAGGAAATATAAATAGACAATGTGTTAAAATTATCCAAAATGATACCATCCCAAATAAAAAGTTAAAAATTGACCATAACTTATTATGAACATGTGGAAATCGTTTCATGATTTATTTATTATGAATGATTTCATGCTCAACAAAAACTAAAAAAACTAACCAGCAATGTTTAGCTCCTTATTTTAAACACTATTTTTAGTATCAAAACTTTAAATATCTTGAAATTTTTTTATTAAGAAGATATACTGATTGGTTTTTTTTTTAATGATTTAATTCTCAAAATATAATAAGAACCTAACAAGAAATGACTAGCTCTTTATTCTTGATTCCACTATCAATGTTAAAAATTTTGAATTGTTAAACAAGTTGTTGTCATTGATGTCAAAGCCTTACATCATGTTGTAAATGTGTTGAACTTGCACAAAATAGATCTGGATAAACAATAATACACACATTTGTAGAGAGAATTTGAGAAATAAGAAGAAGGAAGGAAAGAATAGAAGAATTCTCATTAACCGTTATGAATAATAAATAATTTACACATGATATACTCTGTATAACTCAATGAGTGGGAAATGGAGGAGAACCAATGTGCCATAGTGGTGGTATAGAGTGATCTAGACACACACCAGTAGTTACAGGAGTGAAATCCCACCTAGTCTAGTCTCTCAGGTAGTTACGGGAGTGAACTTCCACCTAGCTGAATTAACTAGTCAACTAGTCTTCAGTTAACTGAATGAACATAGAGAAGTGAGGAGTAGATCATGGAATCAAGGGTAATGCGCCAGTCTAGTGATGATCCCAAGGCAGGTGTGCATTAGTTGGTGATGAACCCAATGTTTCATGGTTACAAAACTAATGCAACATCTAAAATCAACTCAACTAGTCAAACTGAAGTGTCAACTGAAAGAGAATATTCTCCAGGTGGAATATTCTCCCCTAAAATATAGGAGACTAGATAATGACTAATTATGACTAATAAACAAGGAAAAACCTTAGGAAAACGAAATCCTAGGTGTGTGTGAAGTAACTCCAACACCCCCTGTAAACATCACTATGGTGAAAATAAAGAATGGGTCCTGAAAACGAGGCCATGTTAGGTACCCAAATACAAAATATACACTGAAATAAAGTGAGGAAAGAGGGAAAACATCATGGGAAACCCCCC
>JZKD02S0080106.1:68687-97217 GCA_000966675.3 Picea glauca | reverse complement strand
AGGTACAATGTATGTAAAAAAAAAAAAAACTACAGTTTCTAGGCAACTGTGTCCTTCACTCCAAGATGACTTCATAGAGAATGAAACTTCTGCTCAGTGAAGGTCTTGGTGAAGATGTATGTTGTATGTTCTGTTGAAGGACATAAATATAGGTCAATGATCCCCTTGTGTACTAAGTCCCAGATGCAGTGCATGTGGATCTCTATGTGCTTCATCTGCTCCCTCTGAAATGGATCTCTGCAGAACTTCAGAGTGCTCTGGTTGCCACTCTAGATGACGATCGACCGATGAAACTGAATGCCCAGCTTAGTGATAAAATGTTGTAGCCACATAGCCTGAATGGTTATGTTAACTACCCCTCTATACTCTTCCTCGACTGAATATAGAGCAATGGCAGCTTGCTTCTTGCTCGACCAACAGATAGGACCGGAACCAAGACTGAGTGAGTAACTAGATGTGGACTTGTGATCAGTGTTATCACCAACCCAGTCAGAATCAGTAAAATCAATGAGATATAATGTAGAGTCTGCTGCATAATGAATCCCAAAGGTGATGGTGCCTTGTACGTATCAAAGGATACACTTTTCATCCTTCCAATGTAGCTCATGTAGCTCCTACATGAACTTGGAAACTGCACCAACTGCATATGAGAGGTCTAGTCTGGAGTGTGTGAGATACACAAATCTCCCCATTAGCTGTCTGTATAGTGTACTCTCAACCAGTGGAGTCTCCCTACCATCCTCAAGTTTGACTCTTGATAGGAAAGGAGTCGGAGCAGACTTGAAGTATGTCATGTGAAATCTCTCAAGGAGATCTCATGCATACTTGGCCTGAGACAGTTTGATGCTTGATGCATCCCGACTGATCTCGATTCCAAGGAAGAAGTGTAGCAGACCCATGATCGTTATCAAAAACCTATCATGTAGAATCCTGTTAACTGCAACAATCGCTGAAGTCGAGCAACTGGTGATCAACAAATCATCAACATACAAAACTGAGAGTATAAGTGAATCAACCATCCTAAGAATGTAGACATTTGGGTTTGATTTACAACATACAAAGTTCTGTGACAACATGTAGGAGTCCATCTTGGCATACCATGCCCTCAGATCTTGTTTGAGGCCATAAAGGGACTTCTTCAGTCGACATACCAAAGATGAGTCCTACATAATTCCCTGGGGTTGCTCCATGTATATCTCCTCAGAGAGATTACCATGAAGAAATGCATTCTTCACATCCATCTTATGGAATTCCCATCCTTTGGCTTCGGCAATTGAAAGTGCTAATCATATGGAATCTATCTTCACTATTGGAGCAAAGGTCTCATCATAGTCAATACCATGAACCTTCTGAAAGCCTTTGGTGACAAGCTTGGATTTGTATCTTCTAATCTGTCCATCCACTATGCTCTTGGTCCTATAGACCCATCTTCATCTAACAAGTTTCCTCCCAAAAGGAAGGGGAACCAGATCCCAAGTCTGGTTCTCAAGGAGGGAGTTGTACTCCTCCTGCATGGCGGATTCCCAAAAGGGATTTTCAGCAGCCTCACCATAAGAATGTGGATATGAAGACTGAACCAAGAAAATATGCCTGGAGGGAAATGGTTTAGTGGCAGTGAGTGCAATAGGAGTCTCCTCGAAATCATATCGAGTCCTCCTAGTATCGGCTGGATCACCAATGAGATCCCCTACATCCTGAAGAGTAGTCTGTGCCCACTTGGGCCTCTGCTTTGGCTCTGCAACTACATATGGATGCTATGAATCTACATCTAACTGTATTGAATCAGAATCTGAATCATCTAATTCATGTGAATTATAACTTTCATTTGAAGAAGAGTCGGAAAGTGCATGGTCATCATCTCGGACAGGTGGAAAAATGAAGGTGTTTTCATGCGGCCACTGAGGTACATGAGAGACACTTTACTCAAATTGGACACTTCGATCAATGATGATCCGGTCCAAGGAAATATCAATAAGACTATATCCCTTCACACCGTCAGGGTATCCAACAAAAATGCACTCGGTGCTCGGTGGATCAAGTGCTTTCCTCTTTTTAGAGGGAATCAGGGCCCATGGACGTGAACCGAAAATGAGAAAGTGGGTCACTTCCGGTTTGAGGCCGCTCCAAGCCTCATAGGGGGTCTTATCCTTGAAATATCTATGGGGATATTTGTTTTGGATGTATGTTTCACAATTGAGTGCTTCGACCCATAGTCTATGTGGTAGTGAATTTGCATGCAACATGCAAGATGCCATCTCCTTTAGAGATCTATTTTTTCGCTCAACAACTCTGTTTTGTTGCAAAGTATAGGGAACTATGTGCTTCAACTATGTCCCTACCTCATGGAAAATATCATGGATCCCATGATTGACATATTCTCCCCCGTTATCATTTCAGAGGACTTTGATCTTCTTTCCAGACTATGTCTCAACCAGGGCATTGAAATCTTTGAGGTGTTGAAAGACCTCAGATTTTTGCGTAAGAAAGTAGATCCATGTAAAACGTGAGAAATCATAAAAAAAAATGAGAACAAACCTCTCTTTTTTGATGTATGGATGCGTAAAAGGACCCATAAGGTCACTGTGGATCTGATCTAAAGGTGCAGAATCTCTCCGAGACTTTCCTTTGTCGAATTTCTCCTGAGGGTGTTTTCCGAGATCACGTCCCTCACATACTCCCTTGGAGAAATGGATGTCTGGTATACCATCAACCAATATTTTCTTGCTAAGTTGTTGCATGTATCTGAAATTCAATTTTCCAAACCTTTCATGCCATATCCTACTACTTTCATCAGCATGAGTAAGCAGTAAAGAAGAATCAGGTTCAATGAATTCATACAAAGTATACAATATAGACTGATGATTGACCTCACCGGTAGCAACCTTGGAGTTGGTTTGCATGTCATATATGTCCACGGAATTTTGTGTGAATATGTCTTTATTTTTAGTGCCAGAATTCATCATCTGATAAATAGAGAGAAGGTTGAGAGAGAGTTTGGGAATATGCAACACATTCTCGAAGCTTTCGTTGGTGAGTTCAATCCTTACTTTGTTGGTGACTTCGACAGAAGAGTTTCCCCCTATTAGCACTAGGAGTCACCTTTAGATTGCATGGAAGGCAAGCCCATTACCCATCAAGTTATATGTGAATGATAGAGTGTTTTAATGGGTCAAATGAAAAAGGACTCAAATGGTAATGTTCTAACTCAGACAATAGGGATAGCATGCACCAACAATTAAGGTCTTGGATAACTTCTACCAGTAGTTTGGGAGTAAGTATGAATAGAGGGAAGACTTGAGTGAGAGGAGTGTAGCGACTGCTACAAACATCAAGTCTACAAAAGTCTAAGGAAGAAAATTTCTAATCACAAGATCTTCTTGACATCAGAAACTAAGAAAGATAAATAAACATCATGATAATATAATGATCAAACATCCACCATCACATCACCACAATAATTCATGTGAATCCTTCAAAGCATGAACATTTAGCAACTGAAGCAAATAGACTGGAAAGGAAGTTGATTTCTATTAGCCAAAAAGTCTCAAGTTCAGTACATCACTAGATCATAGTCACTTCATCAAAATATTACAAAATAAAGGGAGACTTTCTCAACCATATGAACCTACTAAAGAAATTGATCTATCTATTTATAACAAAAAGGGAGGCAACATCTGGAGGTACGAGCTGGCCTCCTTGTTGAAGAGAAATCCTCCTGCGGACAAGTGGATTCTCTCGAGGTCCCTAACTCTTTAAGGCCAAGATAGAAAAGTGGTTAATGTGGACACTGACTTTCCTTTTAGATATAATTAAGTTAATGTATGAAGAGGAAGAAGAAAAGTATGTACCTTTTAATGGCGTCCGTCCTTGCAAAGTCCAAGTTGAGCTTCAATCCTAAGCTCCTCAATAGGTCCTGTAGAACAAACAAAGATACAACGAGCTTACTACTCTATTAAGATTAGCTCAAATACAATCTATCTTATGAAGAAGACAAGTTCATATTCACAACAAACTTCAAAGGAAACAGGACAAGCATGAATTTATATTGATGAGAACAAAGTGTTACTTACAGCCATGGATGTAGTGCAGCAGCTTCACCAAGCTCTCCTTGTCCATAAACTTTCTCAAATAACCCACATACAAGATGTTTATGCTTCAAATGACATCTCCCTCATGAGATCATAAGTTAGATGCTATTGCAATGTCTTTCTTCCTGTACTGTATGTTGCCTATGAGATCATAGGTTTCATACCTCCAATCTTTCCTCCCCTTTCACCATGAGAAGGTCTCTTTATATAATCTTGGAAAGACCCAACCACTTGAGAGATATTTGGGATAAGTTGAGGATTTCTCTCCTTTAGTTGAGGATCTTCCCTAATATCATGCCTTGAGATCATATTCAAATCCAACCACCTTCAGATATTGAGGGAATCTTTCCCTCATTCTTCTCAACAAACCAAATTTCGCCCAGAAAAGGTAGCGCTCCCCCAAAAGGGGCACCAGAGCGTTATAATGCTCCCCCAAAGAAGGCCAGTGAGTGTCAATGCTCCCTAACAGTGTATAGGGGAGCACTCCCCTCCAAAACCCATTTTTGAGTGGTTCTTTCAGTGGAAAAAAACTTGTACTTCTAATAGACTAATTCCTCCTCTTCAAAACTAGTCTTTGAGGTGTCCTAAGTGTCTCTGTCATGTCGTTGGAGGCATGAAATAGGAAAGAAGGCAGTATGATGTTAGCAAAACTTATAACACTTGCGGTCAAGATGCAACCCTTGCAGACAAGATGCGACACTTACAACACTTGTAATGACGACACTTGCGACACTATAGAAGTGAGTAATTTTGAGGTGAACAGATTGCCCCCCAAAGTACAGAGTTAGAAGACGTGATGACTGAAGTACTTTGTAGACTTTTTTAAGAAAGGGTATAGATGCAAAGAACTTTATAGAAGCTACACACAAACATCCAACAAATATTATGACATGTTTCAAACCCAAGGCAGACATACCTATGCTTGGGTGATAAAGACTTGCAAGATATGGCTGCCATAAAATACACTGTGGATCCATAATTATATTGATAAAAGGTATAGCCACCGAGGATACAGTGTGGATCTATAATCCTATGACCTGAACTGATCGTAGCCACGAAGAATACACAGTGGATCTATGAGATGAAAAGACATATCCACGACCAATACAAAGTGGATCTATGTAACAGTATATGTGTCATTGTTCAAATGAAACTCCTTCGCAACCTGGGAAAAGTACATATAAGAGTGATGATTCAACCCAGGGTCTTCTTACCGATCCTGATGTAGTACAAATCTAACCATGTGGATAGATGTCCTAATATCGAACATGGCAGAAACTACTTGATTACCGGTCAATGATGCAAACCGTTAACAAGCGCGAGGGAAATCACCATTAATGTTAATGATTCCCAAGGTGCCCTAGTATATTCCAACGAATGTGAATAGAGGAGATGAAGTCAAACATTCGTGGAATCATCTGATCAGAGGTCAATGATATAAACCCATTGTTGGATGCGAGAAAGCCTTCCATTGAGGCATGTAGGTCCCAAGGTACTAACTGGTTTCTAATTCTAGTTCACGGATACTGTGTTGAAGTCGACAGGAATAGACTTATCATAGGAGGGCCTTGATGTATCCCCCATCAACGACACGAAATTGAAACATATATGTAAATTGGTAGATCAAATGAACATGGACTGACATGGGTATTGAAACAAGATATTTGTGATGGCTAACTCTCGAGGCGGATACTTCCCTTGAACACTGAGGCACAACAACAAAAACATGACATGGACCAAAACACGATGATGCAGTGGATACTGTGACTTTCGTCGGGTGACCCAAAGGAGTAAGAAAAACTCAAAGGATTGGTTCAATGGATTAATATGTGTGAAAAGACAAAGTTCCATGTTCAAGGGTGACTCTAAGAGTTACTGGTAATGTTCTCAAAAACTGCTAGGCTTGCTTCCTTCAATTTTTCCCCCATCTAGATAGATGAGTACCTCTTTGTAATTTAACAAGATTGAGGAGGGTAACACATGCTCGATAGAAATCACCTTTGGTAAGTCCCTCTTCCTTTGTTTAATGAACTGGAAGAAGTAAGGGTTTGGTCCCATATGGGCCCTTCAATGTATGATTGTTTAACGAGTCGAGAGAAGGTAAACTTGGTGGTTTTTCATATTTAGAGAGTCTGAAAAAGAACTTAAAGATGACTCCATTGTTTTCTTTTTTCGTAATGTTAGTCTCACGAGGCCTAAAAAGAGATAAATTATCACTCAAAAGATGCCCTTTCAAACCTTTTAACGAGTGGGAAAGGAAGCAAGATCACTCGACAATATTTTCACGTTTAGAGAGTCTAAAAAGAGATTAAAGAAGACTCCATGGGGTTCCTTTTTTGTATATCCATGCGAGCCCAAAAAAGAGATAAAAGGTTGCTTGGTTACATTCTCATGTTTTTACGAGCGCGAGAAAGAACAAAGACTAAGCTTAGTACTCTGCCCCCAGCGTGAAAGCTAGTGGCTTGACTCCAGAATGATCATCAAAGGCTGGAGATATGCCCCCCAATCTTCAATTCATTCACTGAATTTGAGGTTGTCACCAATTTCTGTGCTATATGGAGAAAAAGGATACAGGTGGATGAAATGAAGGTTCAAATATGAGACCTAACGAAAGACTCGACTCGACATCTACAAGATCTGGCAAAAGATTCGACCTGACGAGAGAGGTGATTGTTTCATTTTTTAATGAGCTTGCCATAGGAAAAGAACTATGCTCAAGGATTCGGGTTCAATCCCCAGATTTTTGTTTCATTTTTTAACGAACTTGCTACAGAGAGGAAAAACTATGATTGTGGCTTCTCCTTGATCATGGCTTCCAAGAGGATAATGCTCTGGAAGGACACCATGTCAAGGGACAAAACTCGGTCATGGATTCCAAGAGATTTTCATTGGATGGAAGAAAAATTCTTTGGAAGGAACACATGTTGAGGGTCTCAACAGGGGTAAGGAGATCAGGGTCCAATAGCCCTACCGAAGATATCACCATGTCAACTACTAGATCTAAATCATCGGAAGTTGAATTCATGGGAGAAAACGCCACATAATTAACATGTGGTAGGGTGATATTGTCTGCATATAAGAACCATTTAGGGAGGTAATCCAGTCAGGACCGATGAATGAAAGTTGATCAATATTCACAATTCTTCCATCACGAGGGAAATATATCATGTGGAAAAGAGTGGATACAATAGCTTTCATGGCATAGAAATAATCCTGCCCAAGAAGTAAAGTGAAATACAAAGGGTCTCGGACTACCATGACATCAATAAAGACAGTTTTCCCTCCCAAAGTTACAGGAAACTGAGGAAGGGTCCATAATGGTTGGTTGGTTCTTTTGTTAAAATCTAACAGATTCTGTGTAACCAGCGCAAGATGAGGACAACCCAAAGCGTGCCAAGCAACATAAGGCAAAATACTAACGGACACACATTCATCTATCAGCGTTTGAGGAATGTCCTGACCACAAACCTGTATTGTAATCTAGAAAGGAATGTGAGAGGGAAGACGAGGTCCAGTTAGTGCACCCCAATAAAAAAGGATGGCCTCATTACATGGAGGGGGTTTCACGGGAGAAGGAGGAATGCCCCCCGACACGGTAGATTCTGTATCAATGAGAAAAACGTGGGCAATATCGGGTTTACTCTCTAAAGGGAGAGTAGGATCAACTAATGGTGGACTTGGATTGACCAATGGTGGACTTGGATTGACCAATTTGGCACTCTTCAGAGGAAGAGTGGGATTGACCGATGATTTAACCAGAGAAACCACTTTGGCACTCTTCGGATGAAGGGTGGGACTGACCGAGGAAGGGACTGGATCAGTCACTTTGGCACTCCTCAATGGAAGAGTGGGATTGACCGATGATGTAACCAGAGAAACCATTTTGGCACTCTTCGGATGAAGGGTGAGATTGACTGAGGAAGGGACTAGATCAGTCACTTTGGCACTCATCAAGGGAGGAGTGGGATCGACCGATGGTGGAATCAGATCTACCACTTTGGTATCACCCTCTAACGGGAGAGTGGGATCGACCAAGGATGAAAATGGATCGACCACTTGGGTTACACTCTTTTGATGAAGAGTGGGGATGATCAATGATGAAACTGGATCAACTACTTGGGTTTGTGGTTCAATTGAGGAGGAAACTAGATTGACCATCTGATCAACCGGACTAACCAGGGATGGAACCAGATTGACTAGTCCATCAACTAACGATGGGTCAGGAGAAATCTTACGATAACATTTTGGAAGTTGAAGTTTTTCCAAAAGAGAAGAATCCTTGTCCATACGAGGACAAAGGTGAGAGTAATGATCACCTTTACATAACATGTAAGGGAACCTGATAGTTTTCTTCTTCTTACCAACCTTAACATCACTAGTTGACGGGGTATCATCAGCATGACTGACAGAGGCCGATGACATGAAGGACCACATTTCTAAGACCTTGGGAACACCAGGGAAATCCCTAAGAAAATGGTCACCCTTACAAAGACTGCAAGGGAATTTGGGTTTAAGATTATTTATTTTAATCTTGTTGACCTCATCAACACTCCTAGTACTATTAATAGTAACTGGTTGCTTGGATCCAACATCTAATGTTGTTGGGGCCTTGGTCCTTTTTGGGCTCTTCTTCTCCTTCTCTTTCTGTTTATTCTTCTTCTGATCAACTTGGCTACTTGCTTTAGAGCTTTCGCTAGGCGAAGAAGGAGAAAGGGAAGGATACTTAATGGGTGAAGAAGGAAAAAATTCGACATGAGGTTGATGTGTGGGTGGTGTAATGACATCTAAAGTATTAGGTGCAGTTGAAAAATTGGGAGGATTTAAGATCACCGAAGTGGGGAACAACCAAACTGGTAATCCGATGGTGAGTCCTAGAAGACTCAATGTGGCAATATATGAAGGACCAAAGTTTCCAAAAGAAGGAAAGGTGTAAGGTTCCTTGGGACAAGGGGTTCCTCCATTGGTACTCTCAGGATTCGATGCCATTAACACTAACTCGAAGTAAGGTCTACTAAGAAACACAACCAACACACGTTATGAATCTGTGAACCAAACAATCAAACAAAACCTTCCCAGAATGAAGCCACTAGTTGGTGATGAAATCCAACATCGCGAGATAAAAATAGGAAGAGGTGAGGACAGAGTGGATGGATCAGTTGCATTGGCGACCTTCTTAACGGACTTATGCCTTGGTGAAAGATTCCATGCAGTAATTTTGGATTTACCCTCAAAGGAGCCCGAGTGAGTTTGACCAATGTCTGTTCCAGGTACAGTGAAACTTTCCTTCACCGTCACCTTGTGTGGGACCCTAAATATTATGGCTACTAAGGTCACCAATTCGCAGTCAGCCCCTGGGCGGGTATAGTCGATAGTCCAGTCCGAACGTAAGGGCAGGGTATCTAGCCCAAAATCAACTTGAAAGGCTTCCACTCAACATTGTGGGTATACCTTCAAGCGACCCCCATAATACGATCCGACTACTACAATCAGTCAAATCACGAAGGGATAATCTCCGTAGCTCTCCCAAGTGCGACCTCGTGCATAACCCCTGTGTGAGAAGGGGATCCCAGAAAGCCTATACGACAATTGGATTTCACTCTCCCTATCGCAAGATAATAAGTTTGTTTGATATCTTTGGAAAGTTATCCTTTCAACCTATTCCAAAGACCTACACTTTAAACTAATGTAGGTTTTCTAACAAAGATGTAAAAAGTCTGATAAATTTTAGTTAAGTGTTGATTTTAGTGGTTGTTGTTTACTTAGAGGTGTATGAGAGTGAATACTGATGATATTATGACTCAGTTCCAAAAACATGCATAAGAAATGATAAGCAGTCTTTTTTTTCAATTAATGTCTATTTTAAGGGAAGGAGAAGGATTTTCCTTTCACTTTCAAACACCAAGATGCAATGACCTCATGCAATAGTCCTCAATAAGGAATCCAATGCAATGCTAAAATATTTATATGTGACTGATAACCAGTAGATGTAAATCTTCCTATGCTAATCAGACTTCAAGAGTTGTGAGATTTAAGCAATCTGGAAGTAAACTTCACATAAACCAAAAGACACCCTTGTTGCAATCAAACAAGAGAAAGAAAACCAAAAAATAAAAAAGAAAGAAATGTTTAGACGAGATGACTTCAAATATCAAATGGAAATGATACAAAATATATTTGAATCTCCTTACAAAGAGTTATTGCAAAGTAAGGATAAATATAAAAAAATCCAAACAAAAGATGATGAATCCTTAGAAGAAAAAGCATTGAAAGCCAAAACAAGGATGTGCTGAGATGATAATACTTTGAGCAAGTGTCAAAAACAAAAATTGAACTTCAGATAATGAAACCCTAGAAGGTGTTGCACAAAAAAGGGGTAGTTCTCTGGTGTAAGGGACACCAGAGCGTTATAACGCTCTGTGTAAGGCCAACAAGGAGCGCAAATGCTCTGATGACATGGGAAGGGGAGCACTGGTGTATTAAAGTCCAGAAAAAAGCTCAAAAAACCAAAAAATCAGTAAAATTTTGGCATTCACAGTGTATGTGATGGAATAAGGATTCAATCAACATATTCAATTAGACATACGGGATGAATAAGGTCTAAAAGAACAAAGGCTAAGACAATATCTACGAGGAAAAACAAAACTAAAAGCTTCAATTAGTCCCTAGTGGAGTCGCCAATTTCTGTTGAAGAGAAATCCTCCTGCGGACAAGTGGATTCTCTCAAGGTCCCTAACTCTTTAAGGAAAAGACAAAAAAGTGCTTAACATGAACATTGACTTTCCTTTTAGATCTAATTAAGTTAATGTATGAAGAGGAAGAAGAAAAGTATGTACCTTTTAATGGCATTCTTCCTTGCAAAGTCCAAGTTGAGATTCAATCCTGAGCTCCTCAATAGGTCCTGTAGAACAAACAAAGATACAACGAACTTCCTACTCTATTGAGATTAGCTCAAATACAGATCTATCTTATGAAGAAGACAAGTTCATATTCACAACAAACTTCAAAGGAAACAAGCCAAGCATGAATTTATATTGATGAGAACAAAGATTTAATTACAACCATGGATGTAGTACAATAGCTTCACCAAGCTCTCCTTGTCCATACCCTTTCTCAAATAACCACATACAAGACATTGATGCTTCAAATGACATCTCCCTCATGAGATCATAAGTTAGATGCTATTGCAATGTCTCTCTTCCTGTACTGTATGTTGCCTATGAGATCATAGGTTTCATACCTCCAATCTTTCCTCCCCTTTCACCATGAGAAGGCCTCTTTATATAAGCTTGGAAAGACCCAACGACTTGAGAGATATTTGGGATAAGTTGATGATTTCTCTCCTTAGTTGAGGATATTCCCTAAGATCATGCCTTGAGATCATATTCAAATCCAACCACCTTTAGATATTGAGGGGATATTTCCTTCATTCTTCTCAACAAACCAAATTTCGCCCAGAAAAGGTAGCGCTCCCCCAAAAGGGGCACCAGAGCATTATAACAATCCCCCAAAGAAGGCCAGTGAGCGCCAGTTCGCCTGACAGTGTATAGGGGAGCGCTCCCCTCCAAAACCCATTTTTGAGTGGTTCTTTTAGTGGAAAAAGGCTTGTACTTCTAATAGACTGATTCCTCCTCTTCAAAACTAGTCTTTGAGGTGTCCTAAGTGTCCCTGTCATGTCATTGGAGGCATGACATAGGAAAGAAGGCAATATGATGTTAGCAACACTTATAACACTTGCGGTCAATATGCGAAACTTACAACACTTGTAATGATGACACTTGCAACACTATCAAAGTGAGTAATTTTGAGGTGTAACACTCCTTCCCTTGAAAATCTCTTAAGCATTTTTTTTTCTAACAACTAAGAAAACAACCTATGGTATAAAACAGGAAAACGCTGGTGACTAATCCAGTCATGCTTCTAACTGATTTGATCCTCTTTTGCTGCTCAACTCCTATTTTTCCATGTGTCCTTTTGCAGCCTGTAGTTGTCCTCAGCATGCCAGCTGCTACTTCTGTAACTTTCTCCATCATCAACTTATTCAAGGATGTTGGCCTAGTCCTCCTAGATTCTTGGTGTTTGCTGGAAACTTCCTTGAGTAGCAACTTTGGATAGCGCACCCTAAAACAAAAGAAGCAGATAAGGTAGCACCTGTAGGTAGCATCCCTGTGTTGCATATATGCGCCAACATTATTTAGTTGTGTAGTTAGATACATATTTTTATCTTTAAATAGTCTAAAGCATTACATGTAAACATATGAGATGAAAAAGAAAAAACAAGAGAAAAAGGATACTTCCCCTCATTTCGAGGATGGTACCCAAAGTAAACCCTAGAATATTCAGGGCATAAGGTCAACCTACAATAGGGATCGAACCCATTACAATAATATACTCATTAAAATATCAACATGTCACTTGTGGGAATTGAACTTGGGTGGGGAGGATAACAATCATTCATCTCAACCACTCGAGCTAAGAACAATTGACAAGGAGATAATAGTTTTACTTTCATTTGATTTTTAAATGTTGTTGTAGAACTTAATAGCCCATAATTTATTTATTTATGTTATCTACAAATGTTTTTGAACAATCAAACAACTAGTAGTTTGAATTTTCCTTCTATTTGTAGATATGGATAGAATTTGAAGGGTTCGTAATCCAAGGGAATATTTATGATATCCTATTTTTGTATATCTAAGTATGTTTAAGGTGTGGAATAGAAGAAGTGTTGTGGTTCATTGTACACATTTGTGTTTTTTCTCCAACTTGCAACTACATATTATTTGTATTCCCTAATATTATATTAGAGCCATATATCTTGCATACTTGAAAGATTTAGTGCATATCTTGATTTGATTTTTATATTGTAAGTTCAAATATTTTAATTAAAACTATTGCTTCAACAAAAAGTGATCTGATATTTTTTCATGACAGATCTAATAAAATATTGAAATTTTTACTATGAAGGTTATAAATTTGCCAGGTTCTTTAATTACTGGTTTTCTGCTTAAAATGTATGAAATAAATGAAATGTGAAAAATAGATAACATGAATAAATAATCACACACCATCCACAAATAAACACAAGATATAACCTTAAAAATCCAATACGGGAGAAAACCTAGCTAGAAGGTGAGATTGTTATACCCTTTTTTCTTCAATTGCAAGTACAAATAAAGAGGCACTCTCTGTGGAGTTTCCTTTGACAGTGTGGCCTATATGGATTCTATAAATTCTATCCTCCTATGTTATTCTCTCAAAATACCACTCCTAGGTTCTCTTCTCAACTATGGAACAAATACAATGCTAAAGAATGGAACCCCTTCTCCTCTTAGTAGCTCAGTATTTAACATAGAACGATAGTCATCTACAGATAGGATCTTGACTTCCTCAACCCTAAATTAGTGATCAGGTTTGGACCTTCTATAAGCTTCCAAAACTCCACACGTGGTTGGCCCCATATGTTTGAGTAAGGGAGGTTGACATGGCATCCACTTGTACCATGGTGGTTAATAAGGTAGGTCAACTTGCGGGAGGCATAACTTTCACATACGAGCTCTCATTAAGGCATGGTTTACACCATTGGAAAGGTATCAGAGTGTATAACATTGTTAAGGGTGTGATCCCAAGTTTTGGACACGGGAACCCCAAAAATTCAATTTGATTCCTCAAAATGGGAAGGTTTCAAAACCCAGTTTTCCAAACTGGGGCCTACCATTAAAATGACCCTGCAAGATGATTCCTGTAATTTTTTCCAAAGCATAAATATAGATGAAAATTACTATAATGATCCAATCCAATTAAAAAACTTTTGAATATCAAATTCTCTTTGAATTTGTAATTAAGGTGAGGAAGTTGCTAAAAGGAAATGGCCCGTAGACTTTTTCTTTTATTTACATGGAACCCTTTTATACATTTCCTTAAATTGTTTTTAAAAAGTACAATCCCATAATGCAATGATTGTCATCATCACTTGTTTTAAATTATTTTGTTGCATCTCTTTAATGTTGATATATTTAGTAAAGTCTATCATAGTCACATTATTCATTGATATACACAAATACAATGTTAGTATATTCACACTTATAGAGTCAAAATTCATAGTTTCTTAGTCAAAGATCAAAATCTTGAGGGTTTACACAAATAAAAATGGTAGTGCAAAAAAATATGGAAGTTAGGATATCCTCTCAAATGTTAGGATTTCTAATAAAATCCTTACCTATATGATGAGAGAAAAGAAACCAGCATGGGGTAGCATAGTGTATAATATGTGAAAAAGATAGAGAATTCGATAACCATTTATTTATACATCGTCCATATGAAAAAGAGGCATGGAATGAAGCAATAAAATTGACACTTTTGAAATAAAAAATTTACCACTTCATAATTGAAATTAACACTTTTGGAATCAAAATTCATACTTTCAAAAACCAATATTTTCGCTTTTAGAATTAAATTTATAGTAATCTTATAAAAAGGTGTTAGATATTCTTTTGCCTAATCTTTAATTTGATATAACTTTTCCCAAAAAAACTTGAAGCCATTATCTTATCCGAAAGGGCACATTGTATAGGTGTTTATAGACAACAATGGCATCCAATCTTAGGAGAGGGTGTTAGATATGCCTTTACCTAATCTTTAGTTTGCTATAACTTTTCCTAAGGGAGCTTGGAAGCCCTTATCCTATCCAAAAGTCTGGAGACTTGAAAGCCATTATACATTATAAATGCATGAAGTGAATTTATTTCATTTTGTTCTTGATTTTTTTTTTGTAAGATAGCAGATTGTATTACCTTCTATTTCCAAAAATCAAAGTACAATTAGGAGATAATGTTACTTGGGCTGCCGAAACCAAAAAAATCCAAATTATAAAAAGTTTAATCTCCTTATATAACATCCTTATATGAAAAATATTCAAAGTAAAAAAGCAAAAGCATGTATTTGGTTTCAATCATGGCGATGGAGATGGGAAGGACCCAAGTACGTTTCTGCATAAAGGAGTTGGAGTGAAGCAAGGGAATGGAATATATGAGAAAGTTCAATGAAATGAGCAATTTGTCTTTTTCACTTTGGCGTTGATTTGATTGTATCTCGCCTACTATTGTACCAGCCTCACCATCTTCATCTTCCTTTAATGTTTTGGATCGTCTTGCATCTAAAATCCTGGACCGTCCCTCCAGGAAAGTGCTATACATGCTTTTCACTTTTGTATTTATAAGCCCACTTGTCATGAGGATCATTGCCAGCAACAGCTCAACACAAAACGTACCAGGCCAAAAAAGAGAATATTGTAGACTAAAAGCTTCCAAACAGCATCATGAATGAAACCATGCCATCAGCAATAAAAGTGGTCAAGAAGAGCGATGGGGTGACCGAGCTTAAGCCGCACCAGAATTCTTTTCTTTGGCATATATTTGAACACAAGGATGATGAAGCAGCTTACAGCCATTAGGGTTAATGTTGCAATCGGTTTCTTCCTTTTCACACTTCAAATTCTCACTGCCACAGTAGATTGTGCAGGTATATAATCTCAGATTAACGCACTACCGACTTTGAATACCTTATTTTATGTGTTCATATGTTTTGAATTCAGAGAAAGATTTTCTGTGCAGGAGATTTCTCCAACCCTAAGGTCGTGGTAACTCAGCAGAGTAGCCAAAAGACAAAGGTGCGTATTAATTTATAATTTCTCTGAGTTTAGATCATAAAAGTTGTAATACTGGTTAGATTTCTGAACTTCTGATCATAAAGCTCAGCAATAGTTTGAACTTGGTGGTGTTGTAGGATCATGATCGCCATTCTTCTTTTGGGACTATTAGGGTTTCAGATTCAGCCACGAGCAGTCAAACAGGAAGTAGCAAAGACTTCAGTGTAAGTACACATGATTTTCATGGAAGTGGACCAGGAAGATCAAATGAAGTGGACTCTGAAGATTATGCGTCCTTGAAGCCCCCTCCTGCTCTCAGAAAGCCACCACCTAAATTGACCCCAAAGCACTGAGAATCGTTTGCTTCATGGGCTTCTTCTGTATTTATAGCCGTTGATTGTTGTGGCCAGTTCCCCAAAGCACTGAGAATCGTTTGCTTCATGGGCTTCTTCTGTATTTATAGCCGTTGATTGTTGTGGCCAGTTTCAGGTCATATAAGAACTGTTATTTTTATTGGCTGCAAGATCTCTATTAATGTATTTAAATCCTTCGTCCATGTGATTCATAATTATCATGCTGCTTTCCATATCTCTGTGCATTTTCTGACTTTGAATGTTTCTTTTGATTAACACACGTGGGTAAATTTTGTTATATTAATTTCAGGTAGTCTAAAGATTTTAGGAAATGAAGATTTTTTTATTTATTTGAAATGGAGAAATTGTTAGATTTGTAAATTTAAGTGATTATTTTTGTAGAATTTGAATTTGTCAGTATGATGAATCTATTTATACATTCAGAAATAAATTTTGAATCCATTTCTACATTCAAAAATGAATTCTGAAAAACAACAAAAATAATGATTTATATAAATTTGTATCTTCAAATTCCTAAAAAAAAAACTATTTTCTAATAATATTGATATAATTCATATCAAATAAATAATAAATAATGTATTGGTGATTTTTTTTCATGAAAGTAAAGAGCGTGTATTATCACATGCTTTTAGTAACGTTTAGCTTTAAGCTTTAATCTAAGACACACATATTATCCAATAACTTAAATCGTTGCATTTCTTTTATGGTGACTTTTAAAAAAAATTCTACATTTAATTTTATATTTAATATATTATGGTGAATCTTTAAAAAAATCTACATTTAATTTTACAATTTAAATTTTTATTATATATTAAAAAACGATGTTGTACTTTTATACTTTCAAAGCTGTACAGAGGGCTTCTAATTCAACCATCACATTGAAAGTGTTTTCACGTTACAAGATCAGCGAAAACAATCGATCAAAAATATATATATATATATATATAAACAATTAAAGAATGAAATATCAAAACAAGAGATGAAAGGTTTTATATATATCTATATTAAAATGGGTAGCAATTATGTTAACCGAGTCTTGAACAATAATTGTTGTGGGCAATGAATGACCATGTACGTGTCAAACTCGTGTTTCCATTTTTGAATTTCAAACATATGTTCTATCGTATTCATCACCAATAGATTGTGAATGTCATTGTATCTCTAGTCTTGTTGCTCAAAATCCATCTTCCAAATATCCCAGGCTAAATTTTTCATTACTCCATGCTACATTTCATCTATTTTCTTATTGCAACACTTTACATTTCATCTATTTTCTTATTGCAACACTTCACACCTCTCTTAACTGCATTCCTTTCACATAAAACACAATACTTATTTTAGCAATCATACTCACATAAAACACAATGCTCATTTTAGCAATGATAGTGAACCTTACTTGCTAACACCTTAGAACCAGCCACAACTTGACCACTCACATCTTCTACACTCTAGACACAATAGAGAAGGGATCCATGATGAAGGAAAGACTAGAGGCACTAAGTAGAGGGAGGGGTTATTACCCTTGGGTCCACTAGTAAGCTTATCGCCTTCACTCCAAAGGTTGAAACCGATATAAATAACCACAATTCCCTAAGGTAAAGCATCTTTATCACGTTGCTTGCTAGATGAAGCCCACACATAGACTCATAAGCTCACTTGGTACCATACTTTAAGATGCACAAATATGAAATTGGGAGGGTATATGGGTAAGTGCACCATCAACCCTCCTCGAGTTCATTGCTCTCCTTCATACTATTCCAAGTGTAATGCACATAGAACTCATCCATTAATACTATCATATCATGGAGCGATTGCATTACACTCCTTTTTGTAGTGAAAACTCCCATCTGAAGTGTTGTGTTAGGGTCTTGTTGGCAGCTCCACAATATTTTCACCTTTTAAATCGACAAAGAAAAAATCCTTGTAGCTACCTACGCTTTGTCACAAGTATTGTTGCTTGAAGGTGAATTTTCAGTTGTAAGAGGTCATGTCGATTGTTCTTTTTCTTTTCGTTGTCATGCTTCATACATAACTGAAAGCATGAATGAAGCATTATGATCGTATTGTGAATTGTATCTAAGGCTTATGTCTCAAGAAGGGTTGATGTTCTTACAAATATTTTAATGAGTATTGTTCGCTTTGAAGTATATCATATATCAATAAAACCTCTATTATAAGTTGCTCATTCGATTATGAGATATATCTTGAGTTTTTGATAATACACCAAGAATTGATTCCAATTAGACTATGTTTTCATTTCGTTATGATTCTTGGTAGATCTTTTTTTCTTATCATTATACTTTGGTTTGTAAAACACATCTTCTCCTAACCTTAGAAAATCAACTCCACCCTTTACACAATGATGAGGTTCGAATACACCTGGTCGTACCCTGTACTCTGTTGGAGGTGGCAATCTGAAATCGACAGATCCATCATTTCAAGTTAAGTATTGGGCTTCATTCTATACTCTTGGCAATTCATTACTCAAAAACGTATGATTTTCGTATGAAACCCCCCATTCCTTCATTTAATCGCGCTAGGGTAATAGTGGGTTTGATTCCTTTGGTTTTTTCCCCGGTTTCTTCTGTTTTTGAAACCCTTCATGCTTACAGTGATTTTTGTCTGCCTTCATGATTGCTTTTCTAAATCCATATGGCCCCTATCGTCCGTGTCAAACCAAATGGCTCCCAAACCTTGCTTTTGTATGACGATGCAAGTGAAGACCTTAAGAGTCAGGGTTGGCTTGAGTTTCTCAAGAAATTCCAAGGTTACAACTTGCAAGCAGCCTAGGAGTTCACCCTCTCTTTCGATCGATGCCGAGCCAAAGTGGGTGATGTTCAAATCGAAATCACCGAGGAATTTTTGAGCCAGGCAACAGGCCTTCCCCTTAACGGGAAAAAATGGTTTAAGAATTCCAAGTTGGAGGAGGTGTCATGGATTTTGTTCTTTACCTCTCGGAAAATCCAGTGTTGTGACAAAGGTATGCCTATATCTTTGTTAAATACTAGGTGGCACGGATTATTGGCAGTTTTAAGACAGTTCATTACATGTGAAGGTCGCTTCGGCCTCGTTTTTATTTACCACATAAGACTGTTAATGAATTTCATCGGTTTCCAGTTGAACATGCCATTTTACTTATTGAGAAGTTTATATAAAATGGCTAAGAGGTATAAAAGGCAGAGTTTGAATTCCAGTTTATTCCACCATGGGTTGATTAAGATGTTGTTAGTCCATCATTTGAAATTACAGGGCGACGATTGGGATACCTTCCTATATCGCAATGGCTTTGTTACATCCAACCCTGCAGAGGTTCCTGTGGTTGATAAGCCTATGTTGGAAAAACCCCCTGTCCCTTCCAGTGACAGACCAGTTTTCTTATCCAAAGAACCTTGTGATAGGGCCGCGCTCGATGAGCCTATGTTCGAGAAATAGGATGTTGACCCTAGGGTCTTTGAATCTCCTAAGCGTGAGAAGAATGTTTGCCCTAATTCTGTGGCAAAGAACGCCAATAAACGCTCACACAAACTGTCAAGGAAGAATCCAGACGTAGGGTTTAATAACAAAAGAGTTGGGAGATTAATCTCAAGGAGTTTACGGAATAAAACGAAAGCTCATGTGAGCTATATCAAAGCGACTAAGGTCCATGAGAGCTCTGATTCTGAGATCGAAAATTTCTTGGAGGAGGAAGACGCAAATTACCATAAATCGAATACCAGTCAAACTCACGATTTTGTAGATAATCTGCCACCATGCCTGAAACATAACGAATATTTCCCAGGGATCAAACTCAGTCAAAAACCCACAGTGGACAGTGGAATCATTTTGATGCACAATCATATGTCTCCTCAACCAATTGTTCCACATCCACGGTGTGAGGTGTGTTTACTTTGGATAGACAAGTATTACACAGATGTCCCCTTCCTTCAGGCGAAGATCAAGACCCTCACAGCTCAGATTGATTCATTAAAAAGTGAAAACCACAGACTCAAGTTTAGTGCACAAAGGCAAGGAAAACGCTTGAAAAGAACTGGAAATGTCATAATAAAAAATGTTGAGTGTGTCAAAGCAGTGATTAACTCTGAGGTTTTATGAGATGAATTTAGCATTCAGTTGAAAGGTAAAGATTTGTTTTTATCTTAGTTGTTCTTTTATTGATTTTTTTTTTATTAATATAGATTGAATTAGATTTTTGTTGTTTAAAATAAGACTAGCTACAGAATCAGCGAATTCTGTAGCCAGTCTATTCTCATTCGAAATTTTGGAAAATATTGGTTAAATTAATATCTAAATTCCTTTATTTTGTTTTTCCTTTCAGGATATCGTGTAGCTTGTGGTAATCTAATGAGATGGATCATTTATGGGCTTATTAGCCATTTCTTTGGCTCATTTTGTAAACAGAAACAAGCCTTTTATAATTTTGGGAGATACAGTTTGATATTGAATGGTTTTATCACCCTATATTTTTGTAATTAGTAAATCATCTTGGGATTTGATCCTATCTTAGAAGATAGGATTCTTAGTTTGCTTGAACTCTTTAAATACTTCAAATTTTTGTAATGAAGACATCTTGGCCTCGGGCTGAAGGTGGACGATTAATTCACAAACTTGAATGGAACAGAAATTTACATTTCAGCTTTAGCTTCCTATAAATGGTTTTTTCGTTTATGGTTTGTTTATCCTGATAAACTAATAGTTGTTGATAGCTTTAGACTTCACAATCTGTTATGTTTTTGGGATAATTCTTTTTAAAATATTGTCCATATTTTGATGCTTCAGATATTAAACAGAGTGATCATTTATTCAACTCAAATGACAGGATTTCTCTTTAATTTTTAGTTGAATGATTAAATGCACGTTGTTACAATTAGATTTATCTCAAATGTAATTGCTTGCAATCACAAGATCATGGTAACTATTTGCATCATTCATTATGTTATTAAAACTCAACTGTCAACACATTGTTCTGCATTTATTCAGAACATTTTTAAGGTTCATTGGAGGTTTACCTCTTGGACAAGGTGGTTGGATGTTCTCTAATCATACAGATGTTTTGATGCATATCAATTAACTCACTAACAGGTTAGCTCATTCATGTTTTTCTGTCGTTTATTCATCACTGAAACTCAAATATATGGTCTATCTTTTGACCATCCACATACTTATGTTTCATAGTATTTTTTCTTATTAGTTTAGATTGATAAAGAAAAAATGAAAAAAATATCTTATGTGCTTTCTTTATCTTCTTTTTCAAAGCAGTCATTTTTTCACATTGAGTTTTGTAAGTTTAGATCAAAACTTGCAGTGTGTATATCATGTACATAAATAAGATAAGTAAATCTCCTATTTAATATATCTACAATAGTTACGTCACACGTATGTACATATTATATGGTAATTAGTAATTAGTAATTAGTTAGTTATTTCATTCTTTGTATTTGTTTCTTTAGGATTTTTAGTTTGTCTAACGGAGTCATTAAACCCGTCAGAACGAGTTACACCAAATGGCTTGGGTTATTTCGACAACCCCGGACCGGAATCATTCTTCCAGTTGACGGACGGTCATTTTTTCCCGTCAACAAATGGCGCTAGAAGGAGGGCCGACTGACAAGCTGGCCTTGTAGGAGCCTTTATTTTGAATGTATTTAATTTCCCCATGGCTCCCCAAATCACTGTGTTGGAACATGCTTTCCACTTCTCATTACCTGATGTTCCCAATGAGACAGTCTCTCACTTGTCCAAACTCACATTTGATGGTGGAGGCAGTGTATCTGCTAAAGACCACCTTAACAAGTTTTGGTGCAAATGCATCAAACATGACATTTTTTATTTAAAATTTTTGTGCAGATTGCTCGCTTTTACTTTTAGGGGTCAGATCAAACATTGATTTGAGTCTTTTCCATCATATCACATTTTTTATTGGTTTCAATTTGTAGATGAATTTTTAGAGGCTTTTGAAATCTATGATTACAATCAATTATGTGAAGAATTTCAAACTTTTCTAATCAATGGTGATTCATCTTCGAAAGACTTTTCGACAAGAATCCATCATGTTCTCTGTAAATTTAATCTCGAGGACATGTCATTTGTATTAAATATCCTCTATGATACTTGCGTCTGTTTCATCCAGTCATATTCAATCGTGAATGGCGAACCAGTTACAAATCCTATCACTCAATTTTGAGAAGAATTTTGTTCGCAGGATGAGAAGAATCCATCCGAAAATTTTGAACAAGCAAGGGGGGTAGAATCTATTGACAAGGTTCTCACTGACAACCAAAATGGTTTTTCCTCTGAATCATTGTATTTTCAGTCTTCGACCATCGTGGAAGAAGATTCATTTATGGTTCAAGGTGAATGTCCTCATTCTTGTAACTCATGCTCTAATCAATATTTAAATTCGGTTATTGAAGAATACTTAGATGATGAAAATCATCTTAAACATTCTAACACTCCTATAAAACTGATTAGAGACGAAGATATGCAATTGGAAGGAGAAACCTTAAACTTTCATCCTCAAATCGTACCTTATCAACATGAAAGATCATATGTTTTTCATGAAAGTTTTGAATTATCTATCATACAGGAGGAAAACCTAGATGATCATATTATGTTGAAGAATTTATCACCAAAACGGAGTGAATGTTTTAAAGAAAGTGAAGAGAAATGTCTTGAGAATACCATTGTTAAATATCATAGCTCAAGAGATTATTTTCATGTCCTTATTTCTGATTCCTTTTACTCTTTATATCCTGATCTCTTCTTAGATTCTGGTGGACTCGATACTTTACCCACAACATCCTACTCTTTTCCGCCACAATAATATCCTTTCGATATGCCAAGATTTGGTGAAATTAATTCCAAACATAACATTTATAAAGTTGTATTTGACGTTCTTTCACTTTCATCACTCATATGGGAAAAAGACATGTTGCGAGATGATTTTACACAGTTTATTTTTGAAAAAGACAATGCACTCTCTCTTATGGAGATCAAACATTCTACGTTGCATATTCGTTCTTTGATAAGCTCGAATTTTAATGTTTATGCTTCACATTTTGAAACGATCAATCTCATAAAAGGAAGCGTTCAAATCAATGATCTAATTGATGTCATGAATCCTCTTATGATGTGTTCCCCGTAGATATATCCATTTCATCAAAGTCATAGTTTGCATCCTAATTTTTATGACAGGATCTTAGAATGGCTTGAAGATTCATACATAAAAAATATTCATAATGAAGGTAAAGTTGTTCTTACCTTATTTCTACCTAAATATCTTGGAAGTAAGCATGACATAATTTTTTTTTATCCTCCATGTGAAGAAATTATTGAACACTTGGAAAATTGTCAGGATGATGGTACACTTCAGCTTTGGCTGATGGTTATGTCAGGCCTCCATATTCTTGACAAGTTTTCCAAAATCACTTACACTCATCCATGCCATTATGACCCTTATCACGACAAGATTGCAGAATGGTTGGAAGATTCATACATCAAGAAATTTCAAGGGAATGGTAAGATCATGCTTGCTTTGTTTTTAAATGATGATTATGAAGGTAAGTATGATATATTTCTGTCATTTTTTTTATATACTACCATTCCTTTTAGTAATATTTGATTTTGTTTCTACTGTAGGATTGGAGTTACTCCGATGGCTACATTGGAAGCATGACTTCACGTAGTATTCTGATTTGTTTGGTAGTTAGAGTAGGTTTAGGAGTAGGTTTTCTTTTAGTTTTATTTCTCACTGTTTCTCTTTGTATGCAGTCATGAACACAAGTGGGCGCACCAAGAGAACCATAATATGACTATTGTCAGGGAAGTCCGCTTGATCCTTTTCTCTTTGCTTTTCATTGAATATTTCTTTTCAAAGGCACAGTATTATTATAAAAAAATTAAATGGAAAGTAAAGAGATAAATAAATATGAACTGGAAATTCAACCCTGACCCAAGGTACCATGAGTAGGACTTCATTCACATCAATGAGGATTTTTCTATGTTCTTTCAGTCTCCCAAGAGATATTTCGCATGATGTTTTCAGATCCACCTTTTGTACATATTTTTATGTTTTGATTTATTTTTATTTTCTGATTTTGGTTCTTTTCTTTTTGTTTGTTTTCACTGCTTTCTGGTTAAACTTATGTCTATGTCACCTTTTGGTTCAAGGAGGGAAACCAGAATGCCTCATCTTAAAAAGTAGTCGAGGACTGTCAGAGCATCAATTTTTGTAATTTCCTAAAACGCAGACTAGCTAAAGAAGTTTTTCTGTTCACAACTAATTTCATGGTTTCGCTTTATAATTATGAGCAGACACGGCCATCGTTAAATATTTTTACGTTGTCCCTGCTTTTAAAGAAAGAAACTCAAGTATGCCTTCCTGTCCTCGAAAAATTAGTTTCAACAAGAAACTAATTCCATATCATAATGAAGGTGCTTAAGCAAAATTTAAAGGCTAGAAAATAACAAATGTGCCAAAGACTGAAATTTTCAGCATCACCCCACTCTTCTGAATATCTATAAATTATATCAGATTGTGAATAATTTTCCCGAGAGTTTTGGGAAGTATTTGTAAACCCGTCGGAGTACTGAACAGGTCTTTTGGCAGCGGGTAGATGCATGCATGATGCCAAGACAACTTTGTCGGGGTACTGAACAGGCCTACTGGCAGCGAAGCGATGTCGGGTTCAAGAAAATTATCAGGTATAAAATTTTGATATTTGCCTCTCGTTCTAAACTGAAATTCTTGGACAGGGTAGAGGCGTCAAACTGGGTTAATTGACATCCCTGTCGAGGCTATGGATGACTGTTGGCAGCAGTGGCCCTGTCAACAGTATCAGAGCCATTGACTTGAACATTGTTGCTCTCATTTTTTAAATTTGTCACCAGATTTCATTTTAACAGGAAGATATCTGAGGCTAGAATGTGTAAGGATCCTTGGAATTCTTGATGTCCTTCAGCTATCTTTGATCTGTAATCTTTCTAAATGTTCCTAACATGAACTCATCGGTGGTGTAGAGATAACTACGTCTCCCAGTAAGTCGCCATTGTTGGCAACTCCACAATATTTTCACCTTTTAAATCGACAAAGAAAAAATCCTTGTAGCTACCTACGCTTTGTCACAAGTATTGTTGCTTGAAGGTGAATTTTCAGTTGTAAGAGGTCGTGTCTATTTTTCTTTTTCTTTTCGTTGTCATGCTTCATACATGACTGAAAGCATGAATGAAGCATTATGATCATATTGTGAATTGTATCTAAGGCTTATGTCTCAAGAAGGGTTGATGTTCTTACAAATGTTTTAATGAGTATTGCTCACTTTGAAGTCTATCATATATCAATAAAACCTTTGTTATAAGTTGCTCATTCGATTATGAGATATATCTTGAGTTTTTGATAATACACCAAGAATTGATTGCAATTAGACTATGTTTTTGTTTCGTTATGATTCTTGGTAGATATTTTTTTCTTATCATTATACTTTAGTTTGTAAAACACATCTTCTCCTAACCTTAGAAAATCAACTCCACCCTTTACACAATGATGAGGTTCGAATACACCCGGTCGTACCCTGTACTATGTTGGAGGTGGCAGTCTGAAATCGACAGATCCATCATTTCAAGTTAAGTCTTGGGCTTCATTCTGTACTCTTGTCAATTCATTACACAAAACGTCTGATTTTCGTATGAAACCCCTCATGCCTTCATTTAATCGCACTAGGGTAATAGTGGGTTTTATTCCTTTGGTTTTTGCCCTGGTTTCTTCTGTTTTTGAAACCCTTCATGCTTACAGTGATTTTTGTTTGCCTTTGTGACTGCTTTTCTGAATCCATATGGCCCCTGTCATCCATGTTGAACCAAATGGCTCCCAAAACTTGCTTCTGTATGATGATGTGAGTGAAGACATTAAGATTCAGGGTTGGCTTGAGTTTCTCAAGAAATTCCAAGGTTACAACTTGCAAGCAGCCCAGGAGTTCGCCCTCTCTTTCGATGGATGCTAAGCCAAAGTGGGTGATGTTCAAATCGAAATCACCGAGGAATTTTTGAGCCAGGCAACAGGCCTTCCCCTTAATGGGAAAAAATGGTTTAAGAATTCCAAGTTGGAAGAGGTGTCATGGAGTTTGTTCTTTACCTCTCAGAAAATCCAGTGTTATGACAAAGGTATGCCTATATCTCTGTTAAAGACTAGGTGGCACGGTTTATTGGCAGTTTTAAGACAGTTCATTACATGCGAAGGTCGCTTCGCCTCATTTTTCTTTACCACATATGAATGTTAATGAATTTCATCGGTTTCCAGTTGAACATGTCATTTTACTTATTGATAATTTTATATAAAATGGCTGAGGTATAAAAGGCAGAGTTTGAATTCCAGTTTATTCCACCATGGGTTGATTAGGATGTTGTTAGTCCATCATTTGAAATTGTAGGGCGACGATTGGAATACCTTCCTATCTCGCAATGGATTTGTTACATCCAACCCTGTAGAGGTTCCTGTGGTTGATAAGCCTATGCTAGAAAAACCCCCTGTCCCTTCCAGTGAAAAACCAGTTTTCTTATCCAAAGAACCCTGTGATAGGGCTGCACTCGATGAGCCTATGTTTGAGCAACAGGATGCTGACCCTAGGGTCTTTGAATCTCCTGAGCGTGAGAAGAATGTTTGCCCTAATGTCATGGCAAAGAATGCCAATAAACGCTCACACAAACTATCAAGGAAGAATCCATACGTAGGGTTTAATAACAAAAGAGTTGGGAGATTAATCTCAAGGAGTTTGCGGAATAAAACGAAAGATCATGTGAGCTCGATCAAAGTGACCGAGGTCCATGAGAGCTCTGATTCTGAGATCGAAAAGTTCTTGGAGGAGGAAGACCCAAATTACCATAAATCAAATACCAGACAGACTTACAATTTTGTAGATAATCTGCCACCATGCCTGAAACATAACAAAGATTTCCCAAGAATCAAACTCAATCAAAAACCCACAATGGATAGTGGAAGCATTTTGATGCACAATCATATGTCTCCTCAACCAATTGTTCCAAATCCACGGTGTGAGGTGTGTTTACTTTGGATAGACAAGTATTACACATATGTCTCCTTCCTTCAAGCGAAGATCAATACCCTCACAGCTCAGATTGGCTCATTAACAAGTGAAAACCACAGACTCAAGTTCAGTGCACAAAGGCAAGGAAAACGCTTGAAAAGAACTGGAAATGTCATAATAAAAAATGTTGAGTGTGTCAAAGCAGTGATTAACTCTGAGGTTTTATGAGCCGAATTTAGCATTCAGTTGAAAGGTAAAGATCTGTTTTTATATTAATTGTGCTTTTATTGATTTTTTTATTATTAATATAGATTTAATTAGATTTATGTTGTTTAAAATAAGACTAGCTACAGAATCAGCAGATTTTGTAGCCAGTCTATTCTCATTCGAAATTTTGGAAAATATTGGTTAAATTAATATCTAAATTCCTTTATTTTGTTTTTCCTTTCAGGATATCATGTAGCTTGTGGTGATCTAATGAGATGGATCATTTTTGGGCTTATTAGCCATTTCTTTGGCTCATTTTGTAAACAAAAACAAACCTTTTATAATTTTGGGAGATGTAGTTTGATATTGAGTGGTTTTATCACCCTCTATTTTTGTAATTAGTAAATCATCTTGGTATTTGATCCTATCTTAGAAGATAGAATGCTTAGTTTGCCTGAACTCTTTAAATACTTCAGATTTTTGTAATGAAGACATCTTGGCCTGGGGCTGAAGGTGGATGATTAATTCACAAACTTGAATGGAACAAAAATTTACATTTCAGCTTTAGCTTCTTATAAATTGTGTTTTCGTTTATGGTTTGTTTATCCTGATAAACTAATAGTTGTTGATAGCTTTAGAATTCACAATTTGTTATGTTTTGGGGATAATTCTTTTTAAAATATCGCCCATATTTTGATGCTTCAGATATTAAACAGAGGGATCATTTATTCAACTCAAATGACAGGATTTCTCTTTAATTTTTAGTTGAATGATTAAATGCACATTGTTACAATTAGATTTATCTCAAATATAATTTCTTGCAACCGCAAGATCACAATAACTATTTGCATCATTCATTATGTTATTAAAACTCAAATGTCAACACATTGTTCTGCATTTATTCAGAACAGTTTTAAGGTTCATTGCAGGTTTACCTCTTGGACAAGGTGGTTGGATGTTCTCTAATCTGTTAAGCCCTAATATTGTCTCATTGCCCCTTAATTGGGGAATATTATATTAGTAATGTTGTTTTATTTATGTCGTCTTTAGGACATTAGTTGTAATCATACCTCCTAGTCTCTTATATATACCAAGGAGACATTTTCATTTTGAATCATCTTGTACTTGAACATTTAAGTGGGGTAAAAGGAGGTTGCCCCCTCGAAGAGGCCTATTATCTG
>JZKD02S0080106.1:6423-16517 GCA_000966675.3 Picea glauca | reverse complement strand
CAATCTAGCATGCAACACTATTTTTGTCTTTTTTATTATTTTTCAATATGAATGCAAAATTTCCTGATCTAAACAAGAAATATCAATGCAAACATGGAAAACCAACAATGATTAGCGAGAAAATGGGCTATAGGAAATTGGATATGAGGCCGGATCAACCCACTATAATGTCACTACAAGAACCACACCCAAAAACTCACCAAGGAGGTTTGATCTAAGAACGAACAAGGGTCATATACAAATACCAACAAACAACCAATGATAATAAAACTAGATCTCTTCATATTTATTGGATTCTCAGTCCAATTTCACTGAGATTATCAGAGAGAAAGAGAAACTATCCAAGAAGTACCAATAAATTAACTCAAATAAATTCAAGCAAACATTTCAAAAGAAATTTATGTGATAATTAACTCTTCAAAAAGAGAACTCCAAGACACTCTAGACCAAAGGAATTACCTACAACTACATTCTAGGGATTTGATCTGCAATTTTGCATTTTTGGCAATGCCTTGCATGACATAGGTTTGTACATCGGTGAGGGGGCCTCACAGGAAATCTATACTTCAACATGCGAGGACCTTGGAAATTTTGGTTTTTGGAAAATATGGATGAGTGGCATATCTTCTAGATCTAAATCAGATCTACCAGATCTAGGTCCATGAATGACTGAAATGGAAGAAGACTAAAATGAAAATCACAAAAATAGAGGAATATGTAGGAAAAGAGACTTGACCGAAGAATAATTCTTCCCCAGCGGACTCACCATTCTGTTATGGGATTTTTTTTCTCATAGGGATCTACCTAAAAAGATCAGTAAGGTCTCCCTAGGATTGGCCTAACAATCCTAGACATGAGTGGTATATATTTCTTATGATTCTCCTAGAAACAAGAAGATCATTACAAAAAGAAATATGAGAATAGATTACCTTTTCCTGAAGGTTGTCCTTAGTGAATCCTGGCTGTTGCAGTCTTGAAGTTCTAACCTCAACTTCTACAACGTACTCCTTGTACAACAAAGAAAAAACATTACCATTCTACTTGTTTTCCTAGTGTTAAAATCCTAGATCTAGCTTGATCTAGCCTGATCTACAACAATATAAACCATATATGAATATTCATATATCAGAGACAAACATTCAGGGGGAAAACCAAATGATCTATTAATGAAGCATAGAACAATACATCAAAACATGCATACCTCAAATGTTGATGCAAGCTCCTTTAGCCTCCTTGCTCTTTGCCTATCTTTGCAACTCCTTGGTCAGGCTAGGCCCACTGACTTTTGGTTGTGATAATGGATGCCTCTGCAATTGGATAACATAACAATACTCTGAATTCTCCCACTTCTTGTCCAAGGTTTTCCTTTTTTATATAGCTCTTAGAGGAGGATTGGGAGAGACTTCTAGATATTCTAGAGACCACTAGAGACTCAAATGAAGATCCAACGCATCCCTCTTCTATCACCTTGTAACTCTTCGATTCTAGAAATATGGTAGTGCCTCGTGGGTTGAACTGCTAGTGTCCAACGAGGGGGACTTTCTAGTTGTCTGCTAGGTGTCCTATGAGGATGCCTAAAAAGGGGTAAAAAGGGATCCAAAAGGGGTCAAACCCTAGGAAAACTATGTACTTTGGATTTAATCCTTTGATAACTTCCTCTCTATCATATAGGGTGGAAATTAAGGCTATAGCAACTGGACTTGAAAGTCTCCTTGCTCCACCTGGATCACACTCCAATCAATTACATAATTATCATTAGGCACATAGTTTTTAAGCAAAGATACATGGAATATATTATGAATGCATATGGATGCAAGTATTGCAAGAATGTATGCAACAATACCAATCCTCTCCAATATTTCAAAGGGTCCACAATATCTTGTTGCAAGTTTTGAACAAATTCCCAACTTTAGATAACTTCTCCTGGCCTTCACTTTTTAGAATGCATGATCACCCAATTTAAACTCTTTGTGAGTTCTACTCTTATCGGCATAACATTTCTACATGTCCTGGGAAACCTTTAAATTCTTCTTTATTTCCATCATATTCGCTTCCATTTACCTGAGTAATTCTAGCCCAACCACTTGTTTATCTGCTAGGTTGTCCCATATCACTAGTGTGTTGTACTTTCTACCATATAATGCTTCAAATGGGCTCATCTTCAAAGATGCAGGAAACCCATTATTATAAGAAAACTCAATTAAGTGTAGATAATATTCCCATTTTGAAGGTTTATCCATCACATACATCCTTATCATATCCTCAATCACCTAATTGACCCTCTTTGTTTTCTCATCTAACTCTAGATTATATGCTTTTCTAAAATTCATATTTGTCCCAAATCCTTTAAATAATCCCTTCCAAAAATTTGATGTAAACTTAGGATCTCTGTTAGAAATTTTTTTCTTAGGCACACCATGTATCCTAGAAATCTCCCTCATATAAATATATGCAAAGTTTGATGTTGTGTGATATTCACTAGAATAAAATGAGCATCTTTAGTGAGCTTATCCACCACCACCATGATGGAAACATGTTGCTTTACTATTCTGGGTAGCGTGGTTATGAAATCAATTGTCATCACTTCCCATTTCCATTCCTGAATGGGTAATGGTTGTAGAAAACTAGCCAGATTTATGTTCTCAGCCTTGACCTTATGACATTCTAAACATATGGCTATACAATCAACCACCTCTTTCTTCATACATGGCCAAAAATATTGGCTCTTGACAGATGCAATCATTTTCTGGTAAATTGGGTGCCTGACATAAGGCACATTATGCATCTCTCTCTACACTATATTTTTCATCTCTTTATTTTTAGGTACATATACTCTGCCCTTGTATATGGGGATTCCATCCTCTCTCAACTCATAATCTTCAATTTTCTGCTACAAATTAGCTTTCCATAAATTTTCTTTTGTCTCCATATAATGTTGATTTGATTGTGCAACTTCCAAAATTCTATCTTTCAAATCAAATGTTTACATGCTAATGGTTGTAGCATGCATCTCATGAACTCTCCTACTGAGTTCATCCACCATCTTGTTCTCCTTTCCTTTGATATGATTTTTCTCAAAGTCATACTCACTGAGGAATTCAAACCATCTATTTTGTATGGAATTCAAAGTTGGTTGTCCAAACAAATATTTTAGACCACTATGGTCTGTCCTCAAATCAAATATTCTTCCCACGAGACAATTTTTCCACATATTCAAGGCATGAACTATGGTTTCCAATTCTAAATCATGAGTGGCATAGTGTTTCTCATGCTCTTTTAACTTCCTTGATTCATAACATATCACATGCCCATTTTGACTAAGGAATCCCCTAAGCCCTTCTTTTCATGCATCAATGCACACAATGAAATATTCATTTGGATCAACCATCCTAAAAGTTGGCACACTTGTCAACAAGTTCTTCAATTCTTGAAATGTTTTTTCGCAATTAGAGGTCCATTCAAATATCACACCCTTCTTTTGCAAAGAAGTGATCGGATGTGCAATATTTGAGAAACCTTCAATAAATCTTCTATAATAACCTTCTAGTCCCATAAATGGCCTCACCTCTGAGACATTCCTTGGTATTGGTCATTCCTCAATGACTCTTATCTTCTTAGGATCCACACCTATCCCTTCCTCTGAAATGATATGGCCCAAATAATGTATCTACCTCTGGTAAAATGAGTAGTTACTTAAATTTTCATACAATTGATGCTCCATTAATACTTGTAGCACCATCCTCAAGTGTCTCTCATGATATTCTTCATACTTGAAGTAGATAATTATATCATCCAAACAGACAATGACAAACTTATCCAAGTAATTTCTGAAAATACCATTCATCAAACACATGAAGACAACTGGTGCATTTGACGACCAAATGGCACCATTGTAAACTCATAATGGACATACGTTGTTCTAAATGCCATCTTCATGATATATTGTTTTTTAATTATCACCTTATGATAGCCTTACCTAAGGTCAATCTTGGAGAATATCCTTTCATCTTTTAGCTGACATAAAAGATCATCTATCCATGACAAATGATACTTGTTATTCATAGTCACCTTATTCAACTACCTGAAATCAATGCATAACCTCAAGTTTCCATCCTTCTTATTCACAAATAACACCGGGGAACCCCAAGGTGACACACTTGGTCGTATATACCCCTTCTTCAAAATATCTTCAAGTTGCATTTTCAATTCCTTCAACTATGGTGTATTCATCCTATAAGGAGTCCTTGGATATCGAGGCTGCTTTAGGCATCAAATTAATAGAGAAATCAATATATTTTTTCAGTGGCATCCCTGATATCTCTCGAAATACATCCTCAAATTCCTTTAGGAATGCATAGTATTCAATGATTGGAACTTTATCTTTATATGTCTTTTCCATATGTGTTGCAAATATTTGGAACCCTTTCCTGAAGCTTCTTTTCAGTTGCAAGGCTGAAATTTATCTGATAGTTAATGCCCTTGGAATACCTTGAACTATTCTCAAGTTTCCTTCTTCATCCAAGACAGTAAATGCCTTGTTATAATAGTCTAGGATAACATGATTCTTGTCCAACCAATCCATACCAATGAGGCAATCATGTGAACCCAAAGGTATGATATTCAAATGTACCTTTATGCCCAGTCCATTAATTTCAATTAGACATTCCTTAACCAACTCATTATTTCTTCTCTTAGCTCTTGTAGCTAATTGAACCAACCAAGATTTCCCAAGTTTGCTTCCTGGAAAGTGAAATATTTCCACCAACTTAGGATCTATATAACTATTAGTAGATCCTGAATCAATTAAAATATAAATAGGTTGATCATTGATATTACCTTCCACCTCAATCATATGAGATTGAAATTCAGCTTGCTTGTTTTCCAGGGCTGCATATATCCTTGGCATGCTTCTACCCATGTCCTCAACTAAATCAACCTATTGTATATTGTGAAAATACTTCAATATTTGTCCTATATGAGGAAAATCTTTGTACACATTCTCTCCTTCACAACTCCAAAATTTAATAGGATGCTACCTTGGTCTTTTCCCCAAAGTTTCTATCATTCTGGGCTCATTTGGAACTGGATGTCCCTGATAATTATTTCTAAACAATGGTGGTTTGTTCCCCTTATTCATCTTCTCCATCTTACCTTTCTTCTTATCTTCCCAATCCTTTTGGAAATTTTGTCTTTCTCTATGTTGATCATAGAGGCACTTGGCTCTCCTTATTGCTTCATCCAATGTCTTGGGATCATCATATTGTATCTTCTCACTGAATATTGATGTTATCCCACCGAGGAACCTTTGAATTTTAACCTGTTCATCCTTTATGAACTCAACATACTTCAAAAAATCTAAAAATATCCTTTCATACTCATCCATGGTCATACTCCCAAGCTTGAGTTCAAATAATTAATCCTTCATCTTCCTATCATAATAATGCTTGGTCAAGTATTTCTTTTGAAAACACTTCTTGAACTGCCTCCAAGTGAGTTTATTCTAGTCAATGTGTTGTACTTGCATGAGTTGGTCCCATGATCCAGATTTATGATAGAATGAAATGAAGTATAAAAATAAGACAAAAACATAGAGATACATTAATACTCAATTTCTATTTAAGATTGAAATATGCAGAGAGTGTAAAAGAAAATATATAGTGAATTGACCTTGCTAGAATGGTGGTAGCATATATTTGAGAAAATATGTGACAACTACACGCATTCACAAGAAGAATATTAAAATGAGGATCCAAATTCATTTTTAACATAAATCATAAATGAGAAAACCCTAATCATCCAAAACCTTAACCTCGGAAGATGAAATGCCAAAAGGTTTGTGGGCCCCGATGGGGGTAGTTGATACATCAACTTACATAGGGCGTAACTTTTGCATACGATCTCCGTTTTGGGTGATTGATACCTCATTAGAAAGGTCTAGATGAGTATTACACATTCCAAATGGCCCAATATAGGACTATTTCATCTATTGGGTGCTGCCACATAAAAAAAACGTCATTTAGGGCCTCAAAACGACCCCATAAGTTTGGGACCTGAAAAATTATAGGAAAACTGCCAAAATGGAAATTATATGTTGATCCAGTGGAATAGGTGGGCACCCATAGATGTCCACCTATATTATTCCTCCCCCCTTAGGAAGAAATGGTATCCATTATGTTGAGTTCCTCCGTCAAATGGGGAAACTTGTGTTGAATTTGATGCTTGGTGAGCCACTTTCCTTGATGCAGTAGCTTCCCTGCTTTGAAAACCCAATAGATTTGGATCTTTTATTTGCGGGTTCCATTAACCTGTGTTTCCATGATATGATCAATGGTTTCTTGTTCCATGCAACTAGGGTTGATATCTGTAGGCATCAGTTTCTATGCCACCTTTGATGTGTCCAATAGTTGTGGAAAATATGGCCGAAGGGGGTCCACATTGAATGCTAGGTCTAATCCCAGGAAGGGGGGAATACTTAACTCAAAATAATTGTTTCACACATCATTTTTTATTGTGTAAGGTCCATAGAAAAGTGGCCGTAGCTTCTGATGGGGTCTTGTAACGTGCTCTTTCTACAAATGAAACTAAACCTTGTCACCTACCTTAAACTTATGGAAAATCAATGTTGATCATGGCGTTGCTTGTACTTAGCATTTGATTTCTCAAAGATATCATGGAATTGTTGGAATATGTGTTGAATCCATTCAATGAATTTTTTGGCATTATTGGCCTCACATTGAGAATGGAAAGATTCTTCCCGTGTGGATGTAAGGGGAAGTGCTATATCAATGGGGCCCACTGGTTGAAAACCCAGGCCCACCTGAAAAGGGATATAGTCGGTTGAGATATGGAGTGCTCTGTTGTATATGTGTTGGACATAAGAATTCTCTCATACCATGTGTGCATATGCTTGGATTTGTACATGCACAAGAGGTGCACAATAATCCTATTGGCGACCTCTATCTTTCCATTAATATGAGGGTGGAAGGTAGTGGATTTGGTGATATTGGTGTTCAAAAATGACCAGAGGCTCGACCATAATGTTCTAAATAATATACTGTCCCAATCTGATATGATGGTTTGTGGTATTACAAAGTGCACCCATACACGCTCAAAGAAGATCTTGGTGGTGGCATTAACTATGATACTCTTCTTGCAAGCGATCATAATGGTCATCTTAGAGAATCGATCAATAAACCATGAACACACAGTCATTGCCATGATTGGTGGATGGGAGACTTGACATGAATTCCATTGAGATGGATTCCTAGGCTCGGTTGGGAGTAGGAAAATGGGTGTACAATCCTTGTTTTTTAATGGTTGTCTTGCAAATGGATTAGGAAACACATGATTCGATATACTTACTAACATCATGTCTATGCTTTGGATAATAGAAATACTTATGTAGTATTTCCACCATATTCTCCATACCAAAGTGTCCTACCACGCGACTATAGTGGGATTTCCAAATCATCTTCACACAATTGTTTAAAGGAACACAAATATGACCCATATGAAATAACAGTCCATCCTAAATATGGAAGTCAACAATAGCCATGCATGTTACCAAAATTTGGTAGGTCATAGCGAAGTTAGGATTGTTGGGACCACCCAAAGGTCTCATAGTACATCCTGATAGAGTTGGGACCACCCGAAGGGCTCATGCCTTCAATATTCGAGCACCATGGTTATAAGTGCTACAATTGGAGGTCGAATAAGGTAGTCAACGGTGCAATTGGTGCTCCCTTTATTATACTTAATGTTGAGGTGAAATTTTTTCAAGTATGTGGACCACTTTTGATGGTGGTCATTATGCAATTTTCCTTTTGTATGAAATAACTATAGAGGCTTGTGATACACATGGATTAATGTCTCCTTTCCTATAGTGTAATTCTTTCATTGGCAACATGCTTATATGATGGAATACATTTATTTGTCATAGGTGGGGTACTTACATATGGAATCTGAGAGTATCTCACTATGATAAGCCATTGGATGACCGTGTTGAGTGATAATTACACCAACAACATAATCAAAATCATCGGTCTCAATATCAAATGGTTGTTGCAGATCGAGTAATGTGAGCATCGGGGATGAGCATAAGTTATGTTTCAGATCATCAAAATATTTCTATTGGGATCTTCCCCACACAAATATGGCTTTGCAACCACCTTTGGTGACTTGGCTAAGATCCCATGCGATATGGGAGAATCCCAATACAAATTTGCGATAGAAGTTGGTAAGGCCTAAGAAGCTTTGAAGCTCAATTAGTGTTGTCGGGGTTGGCCATTCACGAATAACTTGGATCTTGGATAGATCGACATGCACACCATGTTCATCTACAATGTATCCAAGGTATTGGACCTTGTTCATCCCAAAGGATCATTTCTCTAAGTTAGAATATAACTTGTATTGTTGCAGAGTGTCGAGGACCTGTTGAGTGTGCTTCAAGTGTTCTTCCCAACTCTTGTTGAAGATGAGGATGTCATCTAGATATACAACCATAAAGGAATTGGTGAAGGGCCAAAATATGTCATCCATAAACCTCATGAAGGTGGATGGGGATTTCATCAATCCAAAGGGAATGACCAACCACTCAAAAATACCTTATTTAGAATTGAAAGAGATATTCCATACATCAGTATATTCTATGGGGAATTGGTGGTAGCCAGACTTCAGATCAATATTACTAAAGTACTTCCCCCCCTTGAGCTAGTTGAGCAAGTCATCAACTTTGGGAGTTGGGTACCGGTTCTTGACCGTGATTTTGTTTAGAGCTTTGTAATAAATACAAAGTAGCCAAGTCCCGTATTTTTTTTGTACAAGCATGATTGGGATTCCATAGAGTGATGAGCTCGGTCGAATGTGAATTTTTTGGAGCAGTTCTTGGATCTAGAGTTTGATTTCCTCATTTTGTCGGAGAGAGAGTTGATACACTATCCTATTAGGAAAATAAATTCTAGTATCTATCTCAATTGAATGCTTCACCTGACAGTGTAGAGCCACCCCAGTAGGTGAGGTGAATATGTCATGATATTATTCCATGACTTTGTCCACTTGCTTCTGCTGTATAGAGGAGCCTTGTGAAGAGGCCATGGATGTGTCCACAACTTTATGTTCATTCTGAGACTGAATCATGAAGAGGAAAAATTTCCCAATCTAGGAGATGACCTTCCTGCATTTCCTAGTTGAAACCAGAGAAATTGCAGTAGGTGGAGCTACCTCTGGGATCCTGTACAATTCTCTTCCCATAGTAACAATGAAACTACGAGGTCTAGACTCATATACAACATGATGTTTCCACATATATGGCTGGCATAAAAGAAAATCACAAACTTCAAGTGGGTAAACATCGCACAATACCTTATCCTTTAAGGGATTGGTGCCATAGGGTAGGAAAAACTATTAGCTGACATGGATATCTTGTTCTTGGATGAGCCACTTGATGTTGTAAAAATGCGGATGTGGTTTCATAAAAAACTATATTTTCTTCATGAACTCTACTGAGATGAGGTTCTTTTGGCTTCCGCTATCAACAATTAAATGTAGCAGAGCACCCTTCACCCACATTTTCAAGTGAAAAAGGTGCTCACCTTTGTCTGAATCTTTTGGTTCATTTGGTCAGATCTTGGTGGTAGCAACTGTGGCAATGGGTTATGCATAAATTATTCACTTCATCTTGTTTGTCTCTGAATCATAGTTGGATCCTGGATTTTATTATGAGGCTTTCATCTCAGCCACCAATCACTGCTTCAAGTGACATTCATCGGTGTTGTTCCAAGAAATTTTATGGAATTCATACCACTTCCCACTGTCTTTCTTCATCTTCCCATTACCCTTCTTTGTTTTCATCTTAGACTGGTTGTCCTACGGTTTTCCTTCCTTGATTTGTCCTTTGTTCTATTTGTTAGGGTTTCCTTTTACTGCTTTCTACTATGATGCATTCATAGATCCAAACTCCCACTTATTCCCCTACTTAAATGTTTTCTCGATTTTGACAACATATCGATAAGCAACTCCTAGTGATGAGATGTCCCAAAAATCCATTTCTATTTGGATGTACCTATGTAGTGCCCCATGGTATTCCAGAAATAGAT
>JZKD02S0080095.1:0-15621 GCA_000966675.3 Picea glauca | reverse complement strand
TGTCTGTCAATAAACATACAAAAATATATAAAGTGATGACAGTAAATTTTTTTATAAAAATATAATCAATGTTGTCTTGTAATTAAGAACATATTCAACGCTGTCTGTCAATAAACATATAATAAAGTGTATAAAGTGATGACAGACAATAAAAATATGATAAAAATATAATCAATGATGTCTTGTAATTAAGAACATATTCAACGCCGTCTGTCAATGAACATATAATAAAATGTAATCAATTCAATCCAGAATTTCTCGCTGACACCCAAAATAAAACAATATAGCGTTTGAATGGGCGGACTAAAACAAGGTGGCCATAGTCTCAATTCACCTTCGAATAAAAAGAGCAGAGGTAAAACAAAACGCAGAGACGCTACTGCCAGAAGGAGATAAGAAAGCTGTCGGCAAAGGGGTTTGTCAATGAGGACGGAAGTAGCCCGTGAGGGAGTAAAGAAGGCGCTGGGCAAGAGGTCCTGAGTTAATACAGACACACTCTAAAATAAACACAGAACGATGGATTCGACAATGACTGTGTGAAAAAATGTCAATCGCCCAGCACACTACCAAATGCGGTCTTTAAGAAAAAGGGAAAGTTGTTGGCTAGCTCCCAGGCAACGTGGTGTCACTAAGGGTGGCCATTTGTCCAGGAAATGGAAATGAAATTCTACCTAAGGGGGGGGGGGGGAAACGCAAGTTGGCCCCCAGGCATGACCGCGAAATCAAAACGGTCTCGTTAATACCTTTACCTTTGGTTTGACTGGGAATTACTGCACGCTTATGCCAGTGAAAAGTTCATATTACAAATAGGCATCTCTCTAGAGAAGAAACGTCTTCAAGAATTCAAGCCAACAATACTCACAGAGAGAAAAGAAATCGTTAGCACCGTCATCACCCGGTACTTAAACGCAGAGGAATCAGGGATAAGGATTATTCGTTTTGAAATTCAGGCATGAAAAAAAAATTTACAGTCCAGAAAATGACGCGGACAGGGATCGTTACAATATTTTCAATAAATTACAAATATAACAATCACAGGTCAAGAAAGCTTTAAAATTTTCTGACAGGAAAAACATAACCATTTTGTTTTTCATTTCCATCATACAAAATGTAAGGACGCAGTAGGGGATAGTTAGAACGTTTTATTTTTCAAACGGTAGGGACATGGAACTTAAGGATCATCGACCCAACCTATCCTTATCAAAGGGGATAATCTCGTTGTTCTCCATAGTAGTTATTGGCCTTAAAATAAAACAATCAATGACCAACAAATAACATAAATACGATCGCTTGTAAGGTAGGAGTAAATGAATAACTCAACCAGATAATTGTCAACCTAAAATTTGTCCAAGCAACAACAAATAATCGTCGAATTCACAAGAGTAAAATGTTGTCAAGGTATGAAATAGTGCATAGATAGAAATTTAGAAGACACAGAGATAACAAAAACACATAGTCTCTCAACTCTAGAAGGCACAATAACAACAATCAACCAATGACTAAGACAGTGGTAGACGACTAAAGGTTCGCCTTCGCTTCACCATCCTCGCACAGGAAAGCAGGGTGTTGAGATCCATAGGTCTTTTAACGCTAAGGCGACGACCGTAGATCAGGCTCCTGGCCGACTGCTTAGGCGAGGAATGGTGATCTAGGGATGAAGGATATCAAACTCAAGGTAAAAATCAACACACAGGGTGGTTACGACATGGGGGAAGACGAAGGTCATGTAAATCAATCAACCAATCATTCAGCCAGGATATAAAAAATTTGGTCATGAAACTAGTCAAACAATTTACCTACCCAATACACATGCAGATCTAAAACATACATCCTACAACATTCTATAAATCAACCAAATAAGTGTATCATTGCATGTTCGCCTGCTCCGAGTGACATCCGCACGCTCCGTGCAACTCCCTCTCGCCAACCGTCGAGACTACACCGGTACCTCCCAGCCAATTCTAGGGGTACTCTTCTTCCCCCTTAGCCCCCCGAGCTGCAAAGGGGCCACACACACTATCCAGAGGTTTCGTCTAGCTCCCAGCTCGCCTCGCAAGGTCGAGCTACCACTCCTCTTTGAGCTGGGTATCCCAACTCCCACAAGTAAATCAATTAAGTCGATATTCCTGCAGCATAACGTTATGCAAACAGAAGATGATCCTTCCTCCTTCTCCTTCCTTTCTTTTATAGAGTTTCGAACTTTCTTTTTTTCCCTAAATCTCATTTAATTAAAGTTTTAATAACAAATTATCAAAAATTCCTCTCCGTACAAGTGTCCCTCATCCCCTACAATCCTCCATAAATTAATTTCTTTAATTAAGTAATTATCTTTATTTCCCTCACCCACGTAGAGTTACTCCTAGAATCACTCCTAGGTGTACCTAGATTGCCTTACAGGTTTTAAAGGCTTTCCCTATTATGAAATTGCTAATTCAATTTAAAATTAGAAGGCTCTTAAATGTGGATTCCTTACTAAGTTGACTTCCCGCTTTTTCCCTCAAGTTCCCCTTTTCCCCCTTTTATGTTACCTCTTTTCCCTAGTTTCCTATTTTATTTTTATTTTCCCTCTTTCCCCTTTTTACTTAGAACTAAAAAGGCAGGTGTGGAATATAACCCCTTTTCCCTTTTATCATTAATTTAGTATCTTTTAAATTATCAAATGATAAAATAATTAATTCCCTCATTACTTTTATATCCACAGATTTTATTTCTTATGCATAATTTAATTTCTTACTCCCTTCATGTTGCAAAATTTTATGAAGACCATAATTATTACTTAAGTGGTTTTTATTTTATTTTAAATTTTATTATTTTATTTTAATTATTATATTATTTTTTTAAAGGTATACCAAATTTTACCCCTAGCGAAGTTTTAGACTTAGTACTTAGATTTTGTATTGGGCGACATTTAATTAGGAAAATTGTTTTAAAAATTTCTTTATTTTTTGTTTTCCTTAGGACCATCTAGGTTCATCCCTCTATCATCATCAATGAGACGTGCCCTTCAGGACGCACTAGGTGCTCCAAGGGTGCCACTCGCCTCATATGTTCCCTTGGGCGACGTGCCCTTTAGGACGCACTACGTGCTCCAAGGGTGCCACTCGCCTCTTGACTGATTGGTAGACATCAATAACCCCTAGAGTCAACACTTCGCCAGGTGAACTTGTGGGAGACTAAGGGCTTCTAAGGAATAAGGCCCCCGCCTTATTGCGTGCCCCTTAGAATCATCGTGAGTGACTATCACAGTCTTCCCTCACAACATCGTGGGTCCTCTCGAACTAGGTAATCGTTAACCTACAGTTCGAGCCACAACGGGAGTGCTAGTAGGCTGTGGCAGGGCTTCTGTCCACACCTCTCCCTCAACCTCTCTGGTAGTCGTGTGTGATCCCTTTACTCCATATGCGAGTCTAGTCGACAAGCTATCGTCAGCCTGCATCATCAACAAATCATGTCAGAACATATCCATATCATATCATCTAGTCAGATGCACTAATATCACAGTAAAACAATCAAAACCCAAAGGCACACTCCCTGACTCGATCCAGAGTCCAAGGGGTTCCATCGATGCCTCTGCCTCCTCAAGGTCCAAAACCCTGCACACTCAGTAAAACCAAGTCAATAGCACCTGTCTATATCAATGTAGTAAAACAACATGTGATCAACCCATAACACATCATAATCAAAATCAAAAGTTTTAATAGCATAAAATCCGGATCACTTGCGAGCAAGTGTCCTCAAAGAATAAGTTCGCTCAGTGTGCCAGGGAGGGATGTTACATACACCCCCTCTTGGTCTAAACTTCATCTCGAAGTTTCACAGTATAAATGATGAAATAAAGTGCATCACTGTATCATATGTCTATCTATCAAACAAAAATGGAAACTACTGGCGCATATCATATGCGTCCTCCCAGGTCGTCGAGTGCAGACTATAATTGTCCCATTGGACCTTGACCTGATCTACCGTTCGACGTCGTATCTATTGAACGTGATGATCCAATATGAAAACCGGCTCAGCCATGAGCGCTCCCTCGTTCGATACCTGCAAGGAACTCATGTACATGTGTAGGATCACTAATATAATGTCTCAAAACAGATACATGAAAAACATCATGCATACGCCTCAAAGAATCAGGCAAGACTAGTCGATAGGCCATCGGCCCCTTTCTCTCCACAATCTCGAAAGGTCCCACGAACCCAGGAGAGATTTTAGCTCCCTTCCCAAACTTGATTGAACTCTTATGCGGTTTAACCCGCAAGAAGACTCGATCGTCGACCTCGTAACTACGCTCGACACGGTGTGCATCGACATAACTCTTCTGTCGATCCTGCGCTTCTTTAATCCTTTGTCTTATTTTTTGCATTTGCTCTTCCATTTATTGGATCACTTCTGGTCCCACCAAGACCCCATCCTCAAGCCGATCCCAACTCAAAGGCATCCGACACGGTTGCCCGTAAAGAAACTCGAAAGGCGCCATTTTAATGGTGCTCTGGTAACTGTTGTTGTAGGCGAACTCTACTAGAGGCAAGAATTCTTCCCAACACTTTTGTTGGTCCATCACGTACATGCACAACATGTCCTCCAAGGTTTGGTTAGTTCGTTGGGTTTTCCCGTCAGTCTCCGGGTGATACACAGTACTAAATTTAAGTTGGGTTCCCAAGGCCTCTTGGAAACTGGTCCAAAATCATCCAGTGAACACCGATCCTCGATTGGATATAATCCTCTTAGGCACGCCATGCAGCCTCACAATCTCACTGATGAAAAATATATCTATGTTCGGTGCCTGATATGTCGTACGCACAGGAATAAAGTGAGCACTCTTCGTTAGAGTGTCTACTACTATGAAAATCGAGTCATGTCTTCTTGCCGTCAGTGGAAATCCAACAATAAAATCCATCGAAATAACCTCCCATTTCGATTTCGAAATAACATGTGGTTGTAGTAATCCTGCTGGGTGTCTATGTTCAGCCTTTACCCACTGACATTCTAGACATCTGGCCACATAGTTGACTATGTATGCCTTCATTCCCTTCCAGAAGAATAAGGGTTTAAGGTCTGCCCTCATCTTCGTGACTCCTGGATGAGCCATGTAAAATGCTCTATGAGCCTTGCTAAGGATCAACATCCTCAACTCGTCGTTTGGTGGTACGTAAATTCGACCTTTAAACCTCAATAAACCATTGCTATCAAATGAAAATCCCTCAAATCGTGGTACCATCATTGTGTTTTGTCCGATAAAACCCTTGACCTCTTTGTACCAGTCATTGTCACACTGTAAAGTTAGAATCTTTTCACGTAGATTCGTCTGAAGAGGCAACACTGAAAATATGCGTGGTCTCAGACTCAATGCATCCACCACTCAGTTTACCGTCCCTTTTATGTAAGTAATCTCAAATTCGTACTCGCTAAGAAATTCCGACCAACGTCGCTGTCGTGCGTTCAGGTCACTTTGCGTAAATATGTGTTGTAGTCCACAATGGTCAGTCTTTAGTTCAAATTTTCATCCAACAAGGTAGTGTCTCCAAACCTTTAAGTCATATATGATGGCTAACAACTCCAAATCGTGCGTCGCGTAGTTATCCTCATGCCTTCTCAGTTTCCTTGAAATGTAAGCGATTACTCATCCGTCTTGCATCAAGACTCCGCCTAAGCCTTCCTTGGATGCGTCAGTGCATACCAAGAAGTCCATGTCCACGTCAGGGACCTTTAGTATTGGTGCTATTGTCAACGATTCCTTGAGCCTCCGAAATGATTCCGCGCATTTCTCGGTCCATACAAACTTCTTGTTCTTCTTCTGCAAGTCCGTGATCGGACTTGCTATCTTTGAAAATCCATCGACGAACCATCGATAGTATCATGCTAGACCCATGAAGCTATGCACTTCTGGGACATTCGTAGGCACAGGCCATTCCATAATAGCCTCGATCTTGGATGGATCCACGACGATGCCTTCGCCAGAGATGACATGCCCTAAGTAGTGAATCTTTGATTGGTAAAATGAGCATTTGGACAACTTCCCATACAATTTGTGCTCTCGCAAACACTGTAGTACCAAGTGCAAGTGCTCATCATGATCCTCCATCGTACGAGAGTAAATCAAAACATCGTCAATGAACACTTGGATGAACTTGTCCAAGTACTTGCGGAACACCCCATTCATCAAACGCATAAATACCCCTAGGGCGTTTGTCAGTCCAAAAGGTAAAACAATAAACTCGTAATGTCCAAACCTCGTCTTAAAGGTGGTCTTAGGGACGTCATCCTCCTTGTTCCACAACTGGTGATACCTTGATCGCAAATCGATCTTGGAGAACATCGTCGCACCCTTCATTTGATCAAACAGATCATCAATTCTCGGCAATGGATANTATCATATGTCTATCTATCAAACAAAAATGGAAACTGCTGGCGCATATCATATGCGTCCTCCCAGGTCACCGAGTGTGGACTATAATTGTCCCATTGGACCTTGACCTGATCTACCATTCGACGTCGTAGCTATTGAACGTGATGATCCAATATGCGAACCGACTCAGACATGAGCGCTCCCTCGTCCGATACCTGCAAGGAACTCATGTCAATAACATGTGTAGGATCACTAATATAATGTCTCAAAACAGATACATGAAAAACATCATGCATACGCCTCAAAGAATCAGGCAAGGCTAGTCGATAGGCCATGGGCCCCTTTCTCTCCACAATCTCGAAAGGCCCCACGAACCCAGGAGAGATTTTATCTCCCTTCCCAAACTTGATCAAACTCTTTAGCGCTTTAACCCGAACAAAGACTCGATTGCCGACCGCGTAACTCCGCTCGACACGGTGCGCATGGACATAACTCTTCTGTCGATCCTGCGCTTCTTTAATCCTTTGTCTTATTGTTTGCATTTTCTCTTCCATTTCTTGGATCACTTCTGGTCCCACCAAGACCCCATCCGCAAGCCGATCCCAACTCAAAGGCGTTCGACACGGTTGCCTGTAAAGAAAATCAAAAGGCGCCATTTTAATGGTGCTCTAGTAACTGTTTTTGTAGGCGAACTCTACTAGAGGCAAGAATTCTTCCCAACTCTTTTGTTGGTCCATCACATACATGCACAACATGTCCTCCAAGGTTTGGTTAGTTCGTTGGGTTTTCCCGTCAGTCTCCGGGTGATACACAATACTAAAGTTAAGTTGGGTTCCCAAGGCCTCTTGGAAACTGGTCCAAAATCATCCAGTGAACACCGATCCTCGATCATATATAATCCTCTTAGTCACGCCATGAAGCCTCACAATCTCACTTATGAAAAATATAGCTATGTTCGGTGCCTGATATGTCGTACGCACAGGAATAAAGTGAGCACTCTTCGTCAGAGTGTCTACTACTACTAAAATTGAGTCATGTCTTCTTGCCGTCAGTGGAAATCCAACAATAAAATCCATCGAAATAACCTCCCATTTCGATTTCGGAATAACATGTGGTTGTAGTAATCCTGTTGGGTGTCTATGTTCAGCCTTTACCCACTGACATTCTAGACATCTGGCCACATAGTTGACTATGTATGCCTTCATTCCCTTCCAGAAGAATAAGGGTTTAAGGTCTGCCCTCATCTTCGTGACTCCTRRATGAGCCATGTAAACTGCTCTATGAGCCTCGCTAAGGATCAACATCCTCAACTCGTCGTTTGGCGGTACGTAAATTCGACCTTTAAACCTCAATAAACCATTGCTATCAAATGAAAATCCCTCAAATCGTGGTACCATCATTGTGTTTTGTCCGATAAAACCCTCGACCTCTTTGTACCAATCATTGTCACGCTGTAAAGTTAGAATCTTTTCACGTAGATTCGTCTGAAGAGGCAACACCGAAAATATGCGTGGTCTCAGACTCAATGCATCCACCACTTAGTTTACCGTCCCTTTTATGTAAGTAATCTCTAATTCGTACTCGCTAAGAAATTCCGACCAATGTCGCTATCGTGCGTTCATGTCACTTTGCGTAAATATGTGTTGTAGTCCACAATGGTCAGTCTTTAGTTCAAATTTTCATCCAACAAGGTAGTGTCTCCAAACCTTTAAGGCATATATGATGGCTAACAACTCCAAAYCGTGCGTCGCGTAGTTMTCCTCATGCCTTCTCAGTTTCCTTGAAATGTAAGCGATTACTCGTCCGTCTTGCATCAAGACTCCGCCTAAGCCTTCCTTGGATGCGTCAGTGCATACCAAGAAGTCCATGTCCACGTCAGGGACCTTTAGTATTGGTGCTATTGTCAACGATTCCTTGAGCCTCCGAAATGATTCCGCGCATTTCTCGGTCCATACAAACTTCTTGTTCTTCTTCTGCAAGTCCGTGATCGGACTTGCTATCTTTGAAAATCCATCGACGAACCATCGATAGTATCATGCTAGACCCATGAAGCTATGCACTTCTGGGACATTCGTAGGCACAGGCCATTCCATAATAGCCTCGATCTTGGATGGATCCACGACGATGCCTTCGCCAGAGATGACATGCCCTAAGTAGTGAATCTTTGATTGGTAAAATGAGCATTTGGACAACTTCCCATACAATTTGTGCTCTCGCAAACACTGTAGTACCAAGTGCAAGTGCTCATCATGATCCTCCATCGTACGAGAGTAAATCAAAACATCGTCAATGAACACTTGGATGAACTTGTCCAAGTACTTGCGGAACACCCCATTCATCAAACGCATAAATACCCCTAGGGCGTTTGTCAGTCCAAAAGGTAAAACAATAAACTCGTAATGTCCAAACCTCGTCTTAAAGGTGGTCTTAGGGACGTCATCCTCCTTGTTCCACAACTGGTGATACCTTGATCGCAAATCGATCTTGGAGAACATCGTCGCACCCTTCATTTGATCAAACAGATCATCAATTCTCGGCAATGGATATTGATTCTTGATCGTGGCCTTGTTCAATTGACGGTAATCAATACAAAGCCTCCATGATCTGTTCTTCTTTCATATGAAAATAATAGGTGCACCCCACAGTGACACACTAGGATGTATCAGTCCTAGGTCCAACAACTCCTTCAGTTTCATTTTCAACTCTTGTAACTCTGGGGTCGACATCCGATAAGGCATTCTTGCTATCGGTTCAGTCCCCGGTTTTAGGTCTATGGTAAAATCCAACTCCCTCTCCGACGGCATCCCAGGTAACTCCTCTGGAAATACGTCTGCAAAATCTTTCACCACCGGAGGGTGTTCTAGACCTTCCGCTACTCCCTTCTCGTTTAACGCAAGGATCACATAAATATTGCACCCCTTGCACAAGCTCTTACGAAGTTGCAAGGAAGAGATGAACCTTAGGGAAAATCCCTGGTTCCGTCCTACAATCACACATCCTTGTCCCTCGTCATCAACCAAGCTCAACCGTTTTGTCTTACAGTTGAGTATCGCCTCATGCGATTCCAATCAGTCCATACCAATCACGACGTCATAAGATCCTAAGATTGTGACGTACAGGTTGGCCCTTGTGACAAACTCTCCCAGGTTGAGGACACAACCCGTAACCCTTCCTGCAACCTTCTGTTTGGCTCCCGAAGCCTTCTCCATGAAGCTAAACTCATCCTGTTCGACTGCCTTTACCTTAATCCTTTTTAGCGTTGCACCAGAAATGAAACTCTCGGTAGCACCGGGATCTATCAAAATACTAAGGGTCTGGTCAGGGACGGTTCCTGTCATCTCGAGCACAGTCGACTGATGCTCTTCCTGGCGGTTATTCACCGCTGCATGAATCTGATCAGCCTTGCCCATATCTCCCACGGTAGTGGGTCCGTCTGATCCAGATGCTCTGGTCCTCTCCACAAGACAGTCATGCTGGTAGTGTGGCTCCCCACATGTCCAACATCCCTTCTTCGAGCCAGTAGTCCTAGTACCCAAAGAAAAAGATGACAACCTACCAACCTGGAACCCTGGTCTCTTCTGCTGAATAGGCCTAAATTGCTACGGCTGCGGATGCTGTGGCCCCCGATAAGGTGTCCGCTGCTGAGGTGTCGGTCGTCAAGGTGTAGTGAAAGTGGATCCCCTCTGGAAGCTACGATATCCCGTCGTATGTCTCGCTGGTGTCTGGTGCTGCTGTGTTCCAGATGAAACTTGCCTTGCTGGTCTCGCTGGAGTCTTGGTCTGACCCCCATTGGTAAAATCCTCCTCCGCTATGAGGGCCTTCTGGACGTAATCATGCAAGGTTTGGGGCATCAAAATCCTAACCTTTGCATGTAGGCTGCCGTTAAGGCAAAACACGAACCTGTTGACCTTAAGTTTCTCAGTGTTAAGGTGCGGAGCATACCGGAGCAGCTCCATAAAACGGGCCTCGTACTCGGGCAGCGTACGACCTCCCTGTCGTAAGGCGTTGAACTCATTGAGATGACGCTCAATGAATTCCTCTGAAAGATACCTCTCTCAGAATCGTTCCTCGAATAGTTCCAATGACACGTCTTCGACGACCATCTTCAACTGCGGTAGGAGAGTTTTCCACCATAGAAGAGTGCTCCCTTTCATTTGAAATACCGCCATGTGGACCTTCATGTTGGAGGTATAATTGCAAAGTGCAAAGCACATCGCCATGTTCTCCGACCATGCCTCGGTGGATGCGCCGTCCGGGGCACCAAAGAACTCGGGAAATTTGACCTTCTCGAGTTCACGGTGAATGCTACCAGTACCGACCGGAGCGCGCGGTGGAACCTCAGGGGGTGTCGGCGCCCTGGCCTCATCTCTGTCCAAACAACTGATCAGTGCCTCGGACATGCGCTAAAAATATCTCATCATTCCAACTACATCACCAACTGTTATCTGCTCCTGTCCGAGAACCTGCTCGTCTCCCTGGGGGTTAGACCCCTCAGGTGTTGATGCTACTGGAGGTGCCACACCTCCTCCCCTAGCACCCCATCGTCTGCCTCCGCGACATCCTCTAACCATGATTACCTACACACACACAAGTCAACTTGATCAACAACAATATAATCAATCATTCACATCAACGAAAGACATAGCGATCCCAAGTCGCGGGTTGAACCCGCTCTGATGTCATATGTCACGAACCCAACGTTTCATACGACAACAAGCCTCTCTTAACAAGTGCAGGAGATTTTTTTTTTTTTTTAAACTATAAGAATCAAGAAAGACAATTTATTGAGTTTGCTACTTGCTCAAGGGTTTTAGAGGCATGAATAAGGTTATAAAACAATGGTGGATATAAAAGTAATTATGACGTAAATCAAATAATTTTAGGTGGAAAAGAAACCATTGATTATTGTGAAGGTGTCAACATTTAGAGCTCAAGAATAGAGTAAACTGCCTTAGAAAGCATAACAACTCCCTTAGAATATATAACCAAATGTATATAGTGATAGTCCTTGATCCTGGTTTGATGGTTGTAGGCATAGTCCCTTTTTATATTCCTTCTTAATTCTAGTAAAGGGAGGGGTGAGTGAGTTGAAAGGAAAAAGTTAAGTATTAGTAATTGTAGCNTCCGTCTTGCATCAAGACTCCGCCTAAGCCTTCCTTGGATGCGTCAGTGCATACCAAGAAGTCCATGTCCACGTCAGGGACCTTTAGTATTGGTGCTATTGTCAACGATTCCTTGAGCCTCCGAAATGATTCCGCGCATTTCTCGGTCCATACAAACTTCTTGTTCTTCTTCTGCAAGTCCGTGATCGGACTTGCTATCTTTGAAAATCCATCGACGAACCATCGATAGTATCATGCTAGACCCATGAAGCTATGCACTTCTGGGACATTCGTAGGCACAGGCCATTCCATAATAGCCTCGATCTTGGATGGATCCACGACGATGCCTTCGCCAGAGATGACATGCCCTAAGTAGTGAATCTTTGATTGGTAAAATGAGCATTTGGACAACTTCCCATACAATTTGTGCTCTCGCAAACACTGTAGTACCAAGTGCAAGTGCTCATCATGATCCTCCATCGTACGAGAGTAAATCAAAACATCGTCAATGAACACTTGGATGAACTTGTCCAAGTACTTGCGGAACACCCCATTCATCAAACGCATAAATACCCCTAGGGCGTTTGTCAGTCCAAAAGGTAAAACAATAAACTCGTAATGTCCAAACCTCGTCTTAAAGGTGGTCTTAGGGACGTCATCCTCCTTGTTCCACAACTGGTGATACCTTGATCGCAAATCGATCTTGGAGAACATCGTCGCACCCTTCATTTGATCAAACAGATCATCAATTCTCGGCAATGGATACTGATTCTTGATCGTGGCCTTGTTCAGTTGACGGTAATCAATACAAAGCCTCCATGATCTGTCCTTCTTTCGTATGAAAATAATAGGTGCACCCCACGGTGACACACTAGGATGTATCAGTCCTAGGTCCAACAACTCCTTCAGTTGCATTTTCAACTCTTGTAACTCTGGGGTTGACATCCGATAAGGAATTCTTGCTATCAGTTTAGTCCTCGGTTTTAGGTCTATGGTAAACTCCAACTCCCTCTCCGACGACATCCCAGGTAACTCCTTTGGAAATATGTCTGCAAAATCTTTCACCACCGAGGGTGTTCTAGACCTTCCGCTACTCCCTTCTCATTTAACTCAAGGATCACATAAAGATTGCACCCCTTGCACAAGCTCTTCCGAAGTTGGAAGGAAGAGATGAACCTTAGGGAAACTCCCTGGTTCCATCCTACAATCACACATCCTTGTCCCTCGTCATCGACCAAGCTCAACCGTTTTGTCTTACAGTTGAGTATCGCCTCATGCGATTCCAATCAGTCCATACCAATCACGACGTCATAAGATCCTAAGATCGTGACGTACAGGTTGGCCCTTGTGACAAACTCTCCCAGGTTAAGGACACAACCCGTAACCCTTCCTGCAACCTTCTTCTTGGCTCCCGAAGCCTTCTCCATGAAGCTAAACTCGTCTTTTTCGACTGCCTTTACCTTAATCCTTTTTAGCGCTGCACCAGAAATGAAACTCTCGGTAGCACCAGGATCTATCAAAATACTAAGGGTCTGGTCAGGGACGGTTCTTGTCATGTCGAGCACAGTCGACTGATGCTCGAGATGGTCGCTCCAATAACCATACCTCATACGTTGGATTCAATCCAATCCATATTGTTAACAAAATGAAACTAAAGGGAATGGAACATATGGCTCTACGCTCAAACCAAGCAAATCGATACATTGAACAAATGATGGATAGTGGTCGTGGTTTTCCATGTCGTGGTTAAGTTTGATAGTAATGGCCGAGTGAGATAGCCAAGAGTATTAATGGCACCAAGATGTGGCTTGGACGAGAACGAACTTTGTTAATTTCCATAAAATTTGCAGTGGTGTTAACCAAGTTTAAGCACTGGTTAAAGAAGCATTAGCATGGCACAATTAATGTATGACTTTGATGTGTGTACAACATTAACATGTGACTACTATATACATTTTAAACCCTATGTAAATACCTCTCATAGATTCTAATGCCTAGAGATATGGGGTATATTATATGGTTATCAAAGGTGGGATTTTGGATTTGATCCACTAGTACCCACAATATTGTTGTAGCAATGAATATATTTAACGTTAACAACCTTTTAACATAATGAGAGAAGAGGTAACACCATAACCAACGTTGATACAAGGTGCATAAAGGTTTGGTTTCAACAATCAATGCAGGATCATTAGGTTATGATAAAAGGATTATCRTCCTTAAGAACCATAATAAAATAGAGAGTTTAAATARCACGTAAACAATATGAGGCTTCTCCAAAAACCTACAAAATTACAATTCRTTCCTCAAAGTCACACTATTTATTTATAATGTGGGATTAGATGAAAAYAATTGTAATATTACMTGAACATGTAAATGGAGAACAGATYCAGAGTTTGTTATAATTACTTCAATAGAAAGAAGATAACACTTCTATACTTGTGAAGCGAAACATTACAAGCGCCTTTGAACAAGTATCYTGCCATGTGAACGACATGACAATTTAGTTAAGAACATTAAATAATCATATGCGAAGATAATTTAAACAAATTTTGATGATGAAATTAAAAAAAAATTGATGAGAAGAGTCGTTACAAATGGTATCAAAGCATAGTTGTAATACTACGACCTTATGGGCTCAAAGAAAACATAATTTATGTTTATATATGTCACGAACCCAACGTTTTGTATGACAACAAGCCTCTCTTAACAAGTGCATAAGTTTGTTTTTTTTTTAAACTATAAGAATCAAGAGAGACAATTTATTGAGTTTACTACTTGCTCAAGGGTTTTAGAGGCATGAATAAGGTTATAAAACAATGGTGGATCTATAAGTAGCTATGACGTAAATAAAATAATTTTAGGTGGAAAAGAAACAATTGATTATTGTGAAGGTATCAACTTTTAGAGCCCAATAATAGAGTAAACTGCCTTAGAAAGCATAACAACTCCCTTAGAAATTATAACCAAATGTATATAGTGATAGTCCTTGATCCTGGTTTGATGGTTGTAGGCATAGTCCCTTTTTATATTCCTTCTTAATTCTAGTAAAGGGAGGGGTAAGTGAGTTGAAAGGAAAAAGTTAAGTATGAGTAATTGTAGCTACAGTTCAAGGGATCCTTACCCACCTATAGCTACTCRCCTATGTTAATTAATAAAATTGWATGTCCTACAATACATCATCTACCTAAAAATGTATTCAACCTTCTCTAACCTCATCCTATTCCAAAAATTTAAATAGAATGATGAAAGGGACAAGAAATCCAGGGTTAGGAACCATTATAAATTAGTGTAACATGGATCTCCCTATCTAAGCTTAAAACCTATAAGGTGAAAAGTAATGATAGCAATATAATTAGCATACCAAGTTTACACACACTTATGAAGTACTTGTCTTATTGAACATCAAGCTAACATACAATTTCCAACAATGAAATGCTTTCCTTTAAGAATTAGAAAACCAACCACATATAAAACACTAAAATGATAATTCCTTCTATCCTAAGGAGACTCATAAATTCTCAATAGCAAATAAGTAATGTATAACTAGAAAGGTATTTTAATTCAACTTAGAGCGAACTTCCCGGCATTTGGGTCATTGGTGGTCTTTTAATTAAGAACATATTCAACGCTGTCTGTCAATAAACATACAAAAATATATAAAGTGATGACAGTAAATTTTTTTATAAAAATATAATCAATGTTGTCTTGTAATTAAGAACATATTCAACGCTGTCTATCAATAAACATATAATAAAGTGTATAAAGTGATGAAAGACAATAAAAATATGATAAAAATATAATCAATGATGTCTTGTAATTAAGAACATATTCAACGCTGTCTGTCAATAAACATATAATAAAATGTAATCAATTCAATCCAGAATTTCTCGCTGACACCCAAAATAAAACAATATAGCATTTGAATGGGCGGACTAAAACAAGGTGGCCATAGTCTCAATTCACCTTCGAATAAAAAGAGCAGAGGTAAAAAAAAACGCAGAGACGCTGCTGCCAGAAGGAGATAAGAAAGATGTTGGCAAAGGGGTTTGTCAATAAGGACGGAAGTAGCCCGTGAGGGAGTAAAGAAGGCGCTGGGCAAGAGGTCCTGAGTTAATACAGACACACTCTAAAATAAACACAGAACGATGGATTCGACAATGACTGTGTGAA
>JZKD02S0080051.1:0-25214 GCA_000966675.3 Picea glauca | reverse complement strand
AAACTAAGAGGGAGACCGCAGGAGTGTTTGAGAAGAATGTTACAAGAGTTTCTGAAGAGAAATTTCAAAGGCTAAAACTGCTTGAGGAAAAGAAGAAAAATCTACTTGAAAAGGAAGAGACGGAATGGAAACTAGAGAGTCAAGATATTTGGCTAGCTAAGATGATAATATATATTTTTTTAAAACTATGCTAAACACCCAAATCATGTGAACAAAATATGGGAAATTGAGCTACAAGATGGTACAAAAATAAACTCCCTTCCAAATATTGCAGAAACAGGGATGAAGCACTTCAAAAATCTATTTAGAGAACTTGACGAGGAAAACATAGGATAGGTTATGAAGATTGTAAGCTTATTTATAAGACACATTGATGATCAAATGAACAATCATTTGGAAGTGAAGGTGAAAAAATAGTAGCTTAAAGCAGTTTTAAACTCGTTCAAGAAGGAAAATAACCCGTGTTTGAATGAGTAGATTGTCAAATTATTTAGGGTTTTTTACGATTTTATAGAAGAGGGGTTCTTTAGAATGGTGGAGGAATCAAGGGTATCCAACAAGATACTATGCACCTTCATTTCTATTTTCATAACTCTAATTCCCAAAAAGAATTAGCCAAGGTATTTCAAAGACTATAGACATCTCTATGTAACATGGTTTACAAGATTAAATCAAAAGTAATTGCCAACATGTTGAAATCTATTTTATTAGGTTTTATTTCAGAAAAGCATTAAAATCCATGATGTAGTGGAGAAAACTTAGGAAGTTATGCACTATATAAAGTTTGGTAAAAGTCCAACGACTATCATGACGATTGATCTTGTGAAAGTCTATGACAAGGTAGGTTGGTTATACTCGCTAAAGCCTATGACAAGGTAGGTTGGTTATACTCGCTAATTATGATGCAAATTGGAATGAGTCTACAAGTATTAAATTGGATTATCATATGTCTCTCTTTATTCTTCTTTGCAATCCTCGTAAATGGATCCCCTTCCATATGTTTTAAGGCATCAAAAGGGAAATGGGACTTAGACAAGGTTTCTCTCTATATCCCTTCTTATTTCCATTAGTAGATGAATGTTTGAGCAAATTGATTTATGATGTGAAAAGGAGACTATGGAAAGGAATCAAAATAAGGAGGTATATCAATATAACACATTCTGATTAAATAATGTTATTTGGGATGGGAACCTTTCAAGAGATGAAAAGTTTTAAATATATATTGGATTTGTATTACAAAGCAAAGTATGGATGTTAATAGGAACAAATCTTCCTTACTTTGTAATGGTATATAATATTATTTCAAAGAAAAAATTGCACACATATTTGATATAGATCTCATTCTTTTGGATCAATGAATCAAGTATTTGGGTTTTCAATTAAAACCAAATGAGTACACGTATTCAAATTGGTTGTGGTTGTTAAAAAAAATAGAAAAAAGAGTTTCAATTTGGTGTCACAGGCGGTTGTCGAGGAGAGAGGTTGGTGCTAGTGAAATTGTTTCTGGAAATTATCTCAGTTTATTGAATGACTCTTGCCCATATTTTGAAAGGAATTCTAAATAAAATTAGAAGAAAAAGATTCAGTTTTTTATGGATAGGAAAGAGAGGGAGAGAAGAAATTCCCCTATGTTGAGGCCTCAACAACCCCCCAAGTCAATTGACTTGGGCACCCTCTTTTACTTTTTTTCAAGCCCCTTCAACTATACTTTGTTTTATTTGACCTTATTCTTTTAAACTTAAGTAATGATTACCTGTTGTTGATATTGGATGCATTTTTTATCATTTTTATTCGTAACACACTGTTTATGATTGATCTCAATTGCATCATTAAATTGGGTTTCCTCACAAATTCAATGTTCTCACATTTGTTACATTACATGTATTATAGATTTCACTCATGCTCCACTTGGATTTAACTGGATCTAATCTACTTGAAAATATCATGTAGCTTTGTCTAGGGTTACAAAATTTGATGTGCATCATGTCTAACTCAAAACTAAGTTTTGGGTGGAATAAACAACTTCACCAAGCATTGGGTTTGAGGTGTATAGGAAGTAAATGGGCCCTTTTCCTGGATTAAAATATTTTTGTTTCTTATGAATGTTGTTTTTGTTAGAGAAAATGTTGAAATACTATATAACATATATGTGATACAAGCATACATAACTTGATTTCAACAAACTGGTACTCCGAGCGGGACCTATACTTTCATTAAAAAATGCCTTTGCAAGAAAATTTTGGTTCTCCCTGAATGACATTTTTCCCCTCATAAGAGGTTTTCTATAGGTTTATATATATTTGGAACTCAATACAACTTTCACAATATGATTTCAAGGATTGTAGGTATGAAAATGCATGTTTATGGTTTCATCTCAATAAGGGAGTTCAAAATTCACAAGTCATTAAAGATACTCACTTGGTTTTGAAAAGAGTTGTGCAACCACTCTTTTCAAAAAAATGTTTTTGATTGGAGATGATATGAGAATGTTATTATATTTGAAGTCAAGCAACCATAAGGTCTTGCTTATGCTAAGGTTGGATAATTATTTCCCATATAAGATATTTTTTACTTCAATTTAATTTTGTGATTTTAAGTTGATTAACTTCGTAATTCTCCCATTTAAAATTTGTAAATCCCTATCGATCCTCCTTTAACCTTCTTTGATGATAAACCTTGACATGGTAAAATAAAGAGGGGGTGTCTCCATTTAAAAATTGAATGACCATATAAAATGAAAAGAGAGGAGACCCAAATTTGTTTTTGGTATGATTGATTGAAAATGCTTCAATCCATAAATCATGCCATTCTCAAAATTCATTTTATGATTTAAAATAGCTTCGATTTTAATTTTGATTCCTGATTTAATATTCTTAAACCACCTAATCCATCAATCATGCCCTCCCCAAATAATGAATCACTTATGCTTAAGTGACCCAATTGCAAAATTGGGCCTGATTTTGCAATTGGGCCCTTTGACTTTTCATTGTTTCGAAGTTTAAAACAAATTCCAATGAAGAAATCATGCCTAATCTCCTCATCAGGGCCCGATTTTGTAATTGGTCCCTTTGAATTTTCATTGTTTCGAAGTTTAAAATAGGGCCAAGTGAATAAATTGGGCCCAATATCCTCATTGGGCCTCTCTTTGAATTTATGGCATAACCACTCAAGTAAGGACATATGTTCTCTCAAATTTTAAGCCACCTATATTGGCTATTAGTAGTATTACTTTGAGCATTATGGTCAATAATTCATTCTTACATGTAACTCTTAGTTACTTACTTGTTGTGTTAGACCACAAATTTTGTTGAATTATATATTAATGGAGCCAAAGAAAGTTTGTGTATATTCTTACGTGTTGGAAAGAATTGAACCAAATATTGACGAAAGACAAGAATCCTGGAAATCAGTATTGGAGGTTGCTTCTAAATTATACTTGATTGAATAAAAACAAGACCAAGAACTAAAATCAGAGATGAACAAGATGTTATTGAATTTGTAGACATGCCTCCAACACCGAGGTCTAGAAACTCTACCACTATTCACCTAGATTGATATCTTTTGGTCTTTGATGGTGGTTCTCTTGCTACATGTTTTAATGATATGATTCCCACTATAATGATATCTTGGAAGAGAGAGGTGCTTCAGGTTTTCAATACGGATATTTGGACTCCCCAAGGATGCATTTAGTGAGACTACCCAAGATAAAACAGACACTATTACAAGGGAGAACAAGTTGGATTGTTGTTGATAGCTTGATATAGTGATAAAAAAAATGTGAGGTTCAAGTTTTGGTAGGGAAAGTTGAACAGAATTCAAACAATGAAAAATGCAACTGATTACTTGATCCTAATACAACTGGAAACATGGTTACATGATTGCATTGCATCAAATGAAATACGAAGAGAAATAACATCAAGTAATAAGTAGGAATTACTATCATCCAGAGATCTAGTTGATTGTCCAACCATATGTCATCTACAACTCCCTAGAAATATTTCTTGACCTTGTTAAGAAGAATATCTAACATGAGGATGAAGGGGAGACTATTGTAATATGAAGTATGCATGGTTTTTATTGGAGACAAGTCCCTTTCTTTGTTGTATTGTTTCATTCTATTACATTCCCAAATAGTTAAGACAACATTATTTTCATATGCTTGATGGTAAATAAAAGAAAACGAACAAAAGAAGATGAAGTAAAGTGGGCACTGGGAATGATTAAGATAGCTATGTCATAATATTTTTTTGTGGTAATGTGGAAGTCATGATTAGGAGTTATAAATAAACCTTATTACTATGCCCAAATTTTCTAGAGGTAATATGTGATATTTTGTATACCTTACAGTGCATGTACAGTTGAGAAACTCATAAGAGTAAGTTTGTTGAAGTTGAGGGCATCATAAGGAAACAAATCAAGATTTCTAATATTCCTAGCATGCAACCATTTCATCTGATTACGTATCCTATTGATCTTTCTTTAGTGGCATATGGATTTCTACCTACTCAACTCATAGCTCATTATGATGCAAATAAAGATCAAGCAAAGGTCAAGCAAAGGAAATGTGACAAGGTTATTTTTTCCTTACACATAAGGTTTGCTTGGATGCATGGTGGAAAGCCTAATTAGAAGTGTTCCTCTATTGTCTTAAATATAACTCACAATTCTAGTGTCCGATGCTTTCATATTAGTTCTCATATTATTCCCACGACATATATATATATATTTTAATATTTAAAGAAAAAATTGTAGATATATTGGCATCCCTCGAACAAGTATGTTACTTGGTTGTTGTGGCATCAAAGTTTAATGAAGCCTTACCCTTGGGAGGATTAAGTATTGGGAAGATGAATATGTGATAGGATAATAGGGAAATCAAGGTATTTAATATTTTGTGTGCCTCGATGAGAAAGAGAACTCTATCCCCATAAAAAAAATCCTCTAATGGATACCATTCCAAAATGGTAGCTTTAGTTTCAACCAATATCACGGATTATCAATTTGTCAATTCTAACCCTATGGTGAGGCATAAAATCCTCTAATGGATACCATTCCAAAATGGTAGCTTTAGTTTCAACCAATATCACGGATTATCAATTTGTCAATTCTAACCCTATGGTGAGGCATTTCTAGGACACTAAGTTTGATGAGGTCGGCAATCCAAGACCAACTTGACCTCATAATAGAGATTGGTGATACATTGGACTTCCATAAAAGGCATCTTGTTCAAAAGATTCTATTATGTTAGCGAACAAGTGCATTTGGAATCCAAATCGGGTGCAAATTAGAGCACAGTTTTATTTTTTAATAGCAATCAACACTCTTGTCAAAGCTCCAATAAAAGTAATCATAGTCGCTTGGAATTTCTTCCCTTTAAACTCTAACTTGATCAATGGCCAAGCGATATGGTATATCTTAACTTTCCTTTTGTGTGTTTTCAATGGGAACTCATAGCTTTTGGATCGAGGAGTTGTATGATTTTCATCCATTTTATATCGCGTACTCATGGTGGTATTTTGCTCATTATACTTTATATTATTAGTTCTTCCTCATCATACTCAACATGTAGTATATAGCCCTTGGATTTGGGTTTGTCTTTGATTTGATCTTAGCTCGACTCAATCATTACTTGGTTGCATATGGGATCCATGCCTATGATACTAATTTTAGATTAAAGGTATACACTTGGAATATGTGATCATCATGGAGAGGAATAAACAACTGCTAGAAGCATAACTATTAGTGAAGATGGGAAATAATCATTGTGAGATTAACATTGCTATCCAATAAGAAAACGTGGTTATATTTTATTGTTAATGCATCGGTGAGAATCATGAATCTTAGATGCCTCATTGATAGTTTGCATTCAATGATATTTAGTATTTGGTTGCAAAGCCAAGATTTGATTATATAAGCTAATCAAAACCTAAAATTCCTAAAGGTACATTGAAAAAAATTGTGTATACCATCAAAGATTTGACAACTATCAAGGTATATCAATTTCATAAATGCATCAAATGGTTGAGAAATCCATTTGTTAGTATTACATTAGTAAATGTTAAATGAAAATTGATGTTTAATAACGTTATTTTTATGCAGATAAAATTGGAGAATGCAATTAATTTCAAACAAAATAGACATGATAAATAAAATGGGGCCAAAATTACAAAGCTTGGATTTGGAAATCTTAGTGAGGGAGCCATTAAGATCCAATGAACCTTGAGTTAATAACTGATCCGAAATATATTTGCAGAACTAAATGAATACAAATTATTATCAAAAGATGCTTAACACAGAATAACAGATATACAATAAATTTGCTTTCTATTCAATAAGAAAATAAGTTGAAACTGTAAAATGCAGTGGAAACAAACTTGCTAGAATGGTGGTGGCTTATCTCTGAGAAGATATGTGAAGACTGCACTCATTCGCAAGAACATGATTACAATGAGGCTCTGAAGGCATTTTTACAATAAACAGGAATGTCAAAAACCCTAGACATCCAAAAAAACCTAACCATGGGAGATGAAGCACCAAAATTCATGTGGGCCCTGTTTGGGTAAGTTAGTACATCAACTTCCCGGGGTTGTAACTTTTGCATACGATCTTAGTTTTAGGCGCACGATAGCTCATTGGAAAGGTCTATCCAAGGAATACAATTTTTTTTGTTATCTATCAAAGGTCATTTTGACTCTGGCGAGGCCTAAAAAACGTTGTTTAGGGCCTCAAAATGACCCTGCAAGTCAGGGACCCGAAAACTAGGGAAAAAACTGCCAAACTAGAAAAATGAAAAAATGAGCCAATCGGAATAGGTGGGAGGCCATCGACATCCATTTGGATCAATCCTCCCCTATTAGGAATAAATGGTCTCCATTGCGTTGAGTTCCCCCATCAGATGAGGAAATTTCTGCTAAATTTGGTCTCGGGTGAGCCACTTGCCTTGGTCACTGCCATGCTTTGAAAACTCGATAAATCTAGATCCTTTGTTGGTGAGTGCCTTTGATTTGTTTTTCTACAATCTGGTCACTGGATTCCTGTTGTATGTAGTCGGGGTTGAGCTCTGTTGGTGTCAGTTGTTCTGTTATCTCTGAGGTGTCAAATAATGGTGGGAAATACGGATGAAGGATATCCACGTTGAACACTAGGTGTTTGCCAAGGAAATGAGGAATGTTGAGCTTGAAATAATTATCACCCACAACGTTGGTGATGGTGTACGACCCATAATGGAGTGGGTGAAGCTTCTGATGGGGTCTTGTAAGGTGATCTTTCTACAAGTGCAACCAAACTTTTTTCGCCCACCTGAAACTTATGTGGCACCCAATGTTGATCATGGTGTTGCTTGTACTTGTCATTGGACTTCTGTAGGATATCCTGAACCTTTTGGCGGATGTGATGGATCCGCTCAATGAACCGGGTGGCTTTTTCAACTTCATTTGAAGTAGAAGATGAGTCGGCCGAGGTGATCGCAAGGGGTAGTGCAACATCTATGGGACCCAATGGTTGGAATCCAAACCCCACCTGAAAGGGAATGTGGTCGATTGAGCTATGTAGGGCTCTCTTGTAGCTATGTTGAACATAGGGGAGACTCTCATCCCATGTGCAAGGGTGATTGGAATTATACATGCGTAGGATATGCACGATCATTTGATTTATGACCTCGGTTTGGCCATTTGTCTGGGGGTGGAAGGTCGTGGATTTGGTGAGCTTGGTGTCCAACAGTGACCAGAGGCTTGACCATAATGTGTTGAGAAATCAACTGTCCCGATCTCAGAAAATATTTTGTGGGATTCCAAAATGTACCCAGACTCCTTCAAAGAAGAGCTTGGCAGTGGCCTCTACTATGATTCTCTTCTTGCAGGTGGCCATAATCGCCATCTTAGAAAAGCAATCCACAACCACAAAACACAGTCATTTCCCCACTTGGTGGACAGGAGGCCCGACATGTAGTCCATTGAGATGGATTCCCATGGTCTGTCAGGACTAGGCAGAGGGGTGTACATGCCATGTTTCTTAGTGGTTGGTTTGGCAATCACACAGACAGTGTAGGACCTAATATACTTGCTGACCTTCTATCAAAGTTTCAACCAGTAGAAATTTTTATACAACGTTGCCACTATCTTTTCGATGCCAAAATGTCATGCCACCCAAACATAGTGGGCTTCCCAGATCATCTTTGATCACTCACTTGATGGACCACATATATGGCCCAGACGACATAATAGCCCATCCTGAAGATGGAAATTAGCGACAACTACGTTTGCGCCCAACATTTGGTAGGTGGTGGCGAAGTTTGGGTCTGTCTCATAGAGTTGGGGCCATCCAGAGGTCTCATGGCCGCAAGAGTCTAACACCATGGTGAGTGTCGCGAATGGTGGTATGTTGAGGAAATCAACGACGTGATTGGTGCTTCTCATTTTATACTTGAAGTTGAGGTGGAATTGTTGCAAGTATGTGGACCACTTCTGATGGTGGTCATTCTGCACTTTTCCTTGTGTTTGCATCAACTGCAATGGCTTATGATCGGTGTGGATTACTGTTTCTTTCCCAAGAATGTAGTATCTCCATTGGCGGTAGGCTTGCATAATGGAGTACATTTGTTTTTCATAAGTAGGGTACTTATGGACAACATCTGATAGTGTCTCACTATGATAGGCAACAGAGTGGCCGTGGTGAGTGAGAACGACGCCCACAACATAGTCTAAAGCATTTGTCTTGATATCAAAGGGTTGTTGCAGGTACAATAGTGAAATTACTGGGGTTGGGCACAAGCGTTGCTTCAAATCATTGAACGCTTGTTGTTAGGACTAGCCCCACACAAATTTCCCCTTACCACCACCCTTGGTTACTTGGCTAAGGGCCCATGCAATATGGTAGAATCTCAACACGAACCTGTGGTAGAAATTGGCAAGGCCCAAGAAGCTCTGAAGCTCAGTGAGTGTGGTTCGGGCTATCTAGTCACCGATGACTTGGATTTTGGTTGGATCCATATGTATGCCATGCTTATCAATGATGTATCCCAGGTAATGAACCATGTCCATGCCGAAGGAGTATTTTTCCAAGTTGGCGTAGAGCTGGTGTTGCTGTAGGGTGTGAAGAACCTATTGAATATGCTGCAAGTGTTCTACTCAAGTCTTGTTGTAAATGAGTATTTCATCCAGATACACCACTACAAAAGTATTTGTGAATGGTTGCAGGATATCGTCCATCATCCTCATGAAAGTGGCTGGAGCATTTGTCAAACCAAAGGGCATGACCAACCATTCAAAAATACCTTCCTTTGACTTGAAGGCGGTCTTCCATACATCTGTCTATTCTATCGGGACCTTCTGGTAGCCAGACTTCAGATCAATCTTACTGAAGTATTTATCCCCCATGAGTTGATCAAGGAGGTCGTTGATTTGGGGAATCAGGTACCTGTTTCTGACTGTGATTTTATTTAGGGCCCGATAATCAATGTAGAGTCGCGAGGTTCCATCTTTCTTTTGTACCAACATGATTGGGATCCCTTAAAGTGATGAGATGGGATGAATGTGCCCCTTGTGGAGCAGTTCTTGGATCTGCTGCTTGATCTCCTCATTCTGTAATAGATAGGGGCGGTAGACTGTCCCATTGGGAAGCAGTGCGTCGGGGGTCATATCGATGGGGTGCTTGACCTGACAGTGCAGAGGTACCTCAGTAGGTGAGGAGAAGATATCTGAGTATTCTTCCACGACCTTGTCCACTTGCTTCTGCTGTGTGGAGAGGTCGGCCGTGAAGATCTTGGATGTGGTTGCGATCTTTCTCTCATTCTGCAAGCGAATCACGAAGAAGACAAACTTCCATGTCTGAGAGATGACCTTTCTACATTTCTTGGCAGAGATCAAGGAAATAACACTGGGTGGGATTGCCTTAGGTATCCTGTAAAATTTCTTATTCAGAATAATAATAACACCGTGAGGCCTAGATTCATATACAACATGGAGTTTCCATAAATATGGTTGGCCCAAAAGAACATTACAAACTTCGAGAGGGGAAACATCACACAATACCTCGTCTTTGAAGGGCTTGACGTCGTATGACAAGCGACATTGTAGGCTGACACAGATGTCGCTTCCTTGGTGGAGACATCTGATGGTGTAGGGTTGTGGGTGCGGCATTGTCGGAAGGGTGAGTCACTTGACAACCTCTGCTAAGATGAGGTTCTTATGGCTACCGCTATCAATGATGAAGTGCAATGGGGTACCCTTCACCCACATCTATGAATAAAAAAGGTGCTCGCCTTCCTCTGGCTCATATGGTTCACCAGGATGGAGCTTGGTGGNGAGGGGAAACATCACACAATACCTCATCTTTGAAGGGCTTGATGTCGTATGACAAGCGACATTGTAGGCTGACACAGATGTCGCTTCCTTGGTGGAGACATCCGATGGTGTAGGGTTGTGGGTGCGGCATTGTCGGAAGGGCGAGTCACTTGACAACCTCTGCTAAGATGAGGTTCTTCTGGCTACCGCTATCAATGATGAAGTGCAATGGGGTACCCTTCACCCACATCTATGAATAAAAAAGGTGCTCGCCTTCCTCTGGCTCATATGGTTCACCAGGATGGAGCTTGGTGGTAGCAATGATAGCACTGGGTTCTGTGTCAATGATCTATCTCCCCCTTTCTGGTTCTAACTCAGATTCGGAACCCACATCTGATTCATAGGCTTTCAGCTCAGCCACCAGTGATTGCTTCGAGCGACAATCAGTAGTGTTATGCTAGGGGATCTTATGGAAGTCACACCACTTCCCGGTATATTTATTTTTCTTTTCGGTCTCCTTCTTTGCTTGCGGCCTGGATTGGTTGTCCTGAGGCTGTCCGTCTTTGTTATGTCCTTTGTTCTGCGATTTGGGGCCACCCTTTCCTATCTTTTGCGGTGTGGGGTTCCCAGGCTCAAAGTTTCATGTCTTTTGTTTGAGGTTCTGCTCGATTTTGACAAAATATCGATAGATCACGCCCAATGATGAGATGTATAGAAACTCCATTTTGGCCTGGATGTATCTATGTAGACATCGCGATACTTGATCATTAGATGTCACTCAAAATATTTTATACCTAACTTGGTGCGCAAGGTATGGAAGATATTTTTGAACTCAGGTGCCGCTTGGTCTCTTTCCTGCCCCGACGCGGTCCATTTTGTGTACAAGTCATCATAACTTCCAATAGGGTGGTATTGTTCCTTAATAGCNGTTGCTTCAAATCATTGAACGCTTGTTGTTAGGACTAGCCCCACACAAATTTCCCCTTACCACCACCCTTGGTTACTTGGCTAAGGGCCCATGCAATATGGTAGAATCTCAACACGAACCTGTGGTAGAAATTGGCAAGGCCCAAGAAGCTCTGAAGCTCAGTGAGTGTGGTTCGGGCTATCTAGTCACCGATGACTTGGATTTTGGTTGGATCCATATGTATGCCATGCTTATCAATGATGTATCCCAGGTAATGAACCATGTCCATGCCGAAGGAGTATTTTTCCAAGTTGGCGTAGAGCTGGTGTTGCTGTAGGGTGTGAAGAACCTATTGAATATGCTGCAAGTGTTCTACTCAAGTCTTGTTGTAAATGAGTATTTCATCCAGATACACCACTACAAAAGTATTTGTGAATGGTTGCAGGATATCGTCCATCATCCTCATGAAAGTGGCTGGAGCATTTGTCAAACCAAAGGGCATGACCAACCATTCAAAAATACCTTCCTTTGACTTGAAGGCGGTCTTCCATACATCTGTCTATTCTATCGGGACCTTCTGGTAGCCAGACTTCAGATCAATCTTACTGAAGTATTTATCCCCCATGAGTTGATCAAGGAGGTCGTTGATTTGGGGAATCAGGTACCTGTTTCTGACTGTGATTTTATTTAGGGCCCGATAATCAATGTAGAGTCGCGAGGTTCCATCTTTCTTTTGTACCAACATGATTGGGATCCCTTAAAGTGATGAGATGGGATGAATGTGCCCCTTGTGGAGCAGTTCTTGGATCTGCTGCTTGATCTCCTCATTCTGTAATAGATAGGGGCGGTAGACTGTCCCATTGGGAAGCAGTGCGTCGGGGGTCATATCGATGGGGTGCTTGACCTGACAGTGCAGAGGTACCTCAGTAGGTGAGGAGAAGATATCTGAGTATTCTTCCACGACCTTGTCCACTTGCTTCTGCTGTGTGGAGAGGTCGGCCGTGAAGATCTTGGATGTGGTTGCGATCTTTCTCTCATTCTGCAAGCGAATCACGAAGAAGACAAACTTCCATGTCTGAGAGATGACCTTTCTACATTTCTTGGCAGAGATCAAGGAAATAACACTGGGTGGGATTGCCTTAGGTATCCTGTAAAATTTCTTATTCAGAATAATAATAACACCGTGAGGCCTAGATTCATATACAACATGGAGTTTCCATAAATATGGTTGGCCCAAAAGAACATTACAAACTTCGAGAGGGGAAACATCACACAATACCTCGTCTTTGAAGGGCTTGACGTCGTATGACAAGCGACATTGTAGGCTGACACAGATGTCGCTTCCTTGGTGGAGACATCTGATGGTGTAGGGTTGTGGGTGCGGCATTGTCGGAAGGGTGAGTCACTTGACAACCTCTGCTAAGATGAGGTTCTTATGGCTACCGCTATCAATGATGAAGTGCAATGGGGTACCCTTCACCCACATCTATGAATAAAAAAGGTGCTCGCCTTCCTCTGGCTCATATGGTTCACCAGGATGGAGCTTGGTGGTAGCAATGATAGCACTGGGTTCTGTGTCAATGATCTATCTCCCCCTTTTTGGTTCTAACTCAGAGTCGGAACCCACATCTGATTCATAGGCTTTCAGCTCAGCCACCAGTGATTGCTTCGAGCGACAATCAATAGTGTTATGCCAGGGGATCTTATGGAAGTCACACCACTTCCCGGTATATTTATTTTTCTTTTCGGTCTCCTTCTTTTCTTGCGGCCTGGATTGGTTTTCCTGAGGCTGTCCGTCTTTGTTATGTCCTTTGTTCTGCGAGTTGGGGCCACCCTTTCCTATCTTTTGCTGTGTGGGGTTCCCAGGCTCAAAGTTTCATGTCTTTTGTTTGAGGTTCTGCTCGATTTTGACAAAATATCGATAGATCACGCCCAAGGATGAGATGTATAGAAACTCCATTTCGGCCTGGATGTATCTATGTAGACATCGCGATACTTGATCATTAGATGTCACTCAAAATATTTGATACCCAACTTGGTGCGCAAGGTATGGAAGATATTTTTGAACTCGGGTGCCGCTTGGTCTCTTTCCTGCCCCGACGCGGTCCATTTTGTGTACATGTCATCATAACTTCCAATAGGGTGGTATTGTTCCTTAATAGCATCCCTGAAGGACTCCCAGGTGACTGTGACTGTAAATAATGAGGGTTCCTCTGTTTCCTTTTTCTCATAGAAAGTTTCCCACCAATCTTTGACATGGGGGATGACTTTGAGGAGCACAAAAATAATCTTTTCTCTATTCAAGAAGTTATGGACAGAGAAATAACCTTCTAGCAGATTCAACCATTTGTCTACCACATCTGCATCTATATGACCTTCAAATATAGGAATATCGAAGTTGATTTGTACCTTGAAGGGAGAAACACCTCTGTTTGAGGAAGATGTGTCGTTTGTTGGTAGTCGTCGAAGGATTTGCGCAAAAATATTCATCATCTCGTTGCTATGTTTCATGAGGGATTCCTCGAGAAACATTTTGAAGGGACATAATTTCCCATTGTCTTTCTTTTCTTCTGCCATGAGAGGTCGTTTGGGCGTGCAAGAGATTTTTTCCTCAAGAGAAACAAGTCTGATACCCAATTCTTTGTATCTTGACCTCATTGGGGACATGCATTAAGAACGACAAGGAGAAGACCTCTCTAATACAAATGATCCAGAATATATTTGCAGAACGAAATGAATACATATTATTATCAAGAGACGCTTAACACGGAATAATAGATATACAGTAAATCTGGTTTCTATTCAATAAGGAAATAAGCTGAAACTGTAAAATGCAGCGGAAATAAGCTTGCTAGAATGGTGGTTTCTTATCTCTAAGAAGAGATGTGACGAATGCGCTCATTTGCAAGAAGATGATTACAATGAGGCTTTGAAGGAATTTTTACAATAAACATGAATGTCAAAAACCCTAGACATCCAAAAAACCTTACCCTAGGAAATGAAACACCAAAATTCACGTGGGCCCCATTTGGGTAAGTTAGTGCATCAACTTCCCGTGGTCGTAACTTTTGCATACGATCTATGTTTTAGGCACACGATATCCTGTTGGAAAGGTCTATTCGAGGAATACACATTTTTCTACTTCTTGTCAAAATTCATTTTGATCGTGGCGAGCCCTAAAAAATGTTGTTTAGGGCCTCAAAACAACCCCGCAAGTTAGGGACCTGAAAACTAGGGAAAAAACTGTCAAATTGGAAAACTGCCAAAATGAGCCAGCTGGAATAGGTGGGAGGCCACCGAAATCCATCGAGATCAATAAACCATGAATCCCATACACCATGTTGAAGATTTGTTTGGATATATCAAGAACAAAATTGTGAAGTAAAAAAAGTGGAAATGTTGGAAACCACAACATAGAGGCCTACACAACCATCAAATTCAAAGTGGAAATATTTAGATTCATTATTACTTTATAACAAGACAAGTTGTTTCACTTATTATACAATTTCACTTTTGTGAATAAATAGTTGTAATGATTTGGACATTTTCTTCCAATTTCTGTTGAATAATGAAATGAGGAAAATGACAAAATTAGGAAATAAAAGATCACATAATATTAAGTTCTAATAAAGTCCTATCAAAGAAAAGGGAAAGTTTGTAAAGGACATCAAAGAGTCACAAGAAAGACATCCAAAGGTTTTAGAGAATTGGAATGTCGAGGGCCATTAGCCTGTCTGATAAATGAAATTCATATGCCTAAGAGAAAGGAGGGGGATTTTACTTTAGCATTGTATAGTGTTTTTCATTTAGTAAATAATCCATCACTTGGAAAATTTTTGCGAGAGTTTTCTTGTGTTTTCATGGAATCAGATGTAGATTGTTGTTTCTATTTTTATGATGCATTCAAAGGATGTGAGGTTTGATTCTTTGTTGTTGTATACTATTCTCATGCACCTATTTTCTTGTCTCAATTCATCTTGTTTTATTTTGGCTAGCCTAGGTATAGAGCTATAGCTAGTGGTTGTGCGTGTAGTCTTTCCTTGGTTTGTTGCCAGTAGTCATGGAATTTATGCAATGTGTCTTGTTGTGAACTTCTTATAGCCCATTGTGTTGCATTTATTCTTTCATCTTTATGTCTTTCTTTCTTTTATTAGAGTAGCTTGGGTGCTTGCATCTACATTTGCATTATGGACTTTGCATTTATGCATTTAGACTTAGAAATCATTTTTATAACCACAAATTAGTAATTTTATTCGAGCTAGAATGAAAATGATTCTTTATTACAAACAATGTGAAGTGTAACTGGGACTTCTCCCTAGGGTGAACCCATGATGTTGATGGTGGGACATTAACTCTTGCCAACATTTTGGCGCTAAGAGGAGGGAAAACAAAAAGTTGACCCAGGAGGAGTCATCCTTTTAGTAATGCATTGAGTGTTCATGGCTTCCCTCCATATCCTTGTGAGGGATCGTGTTTTGAATCTTTTGAAACCATTACATGATATATTGAATAATATAGTTAATCACTTGTCAAGAATAAAATTTGATTGTGAAGGGGAAAATATTTCATTCATGCAAGCTAAATAATATTAGCTTTATTGTTAATTTTTGAAAATCTTTCATGAAGATATTATATGTTGGTTGTTCCCCCTTACATTCAAGGGACGAATTCTAGCATGGTATGAGACACTCCTATCCAAGTCTTTTTATAGCTGGAAGCAATTTAGAGAAGAATTCCTAGCTACTCATGATAATTACATAGTAGAGGATTTCTACTGAGCTAGGAAAACTTCATAAAAAGAAACATGAGTTTGTTGAATAATATTCCTTGATATTCCTACAATTTTCTCATTAGTTTTGAGAGAAGGATAGAATCTCTAACCTAAAAAAATTTAAGCATTGCTTGGACTCTCTTACCTTTCATCGAGAGAAAAATTTACCATTATACAATGAGTAAAACTTGCAAAACCATGGAAACGTTTCCTCGAGTATCTTCTCCTCCTAGTCCTATAAGACTAATTTAATGAATCTATTGTTTAGAGAGGAAAGAGTATGTGTACTTGATGAAACAAATATTCTAAATAGTAGTGATATACAAACTAGGCATGTACAAGAGCTTTCCTACAATTAGCATACTATATTAATCAATTGCATTGCAAAACTTTAACCTATTATTCGAACAAGAAATAAACACGATGGTATGCCCTTTCATCAGGTCTTTTGTAGAGGGAAATGTAACACCCTGTTCCCCCCCAAGTTTGTAAAAATAACTGGACTGGCCAGAACTGTGGCAAACTCATGAATGTGAATATGTGATGTAAATGGACCTTGTGGAAAAGATCAATGAATGTGAATAACATTATGAATTTTACTGCAGGACTGCCGAGAGGGGATGTGCAGAAAAAGAGACCACGATGGCAGTGGAAGGCACCTAGAAAGGTGGCATTAACTTCCACCGAGAATTAATACCGTATTTGGACTCCACTGGCCTGGAGAACCAAAAGCGGCTCATTGGCCCCGAATTAAATGCCTCGCAGGCTGGTAGGTGGATGGCTCCTCAGGAATTAATGAGGGATGGGGAGGTGAACCGCCCATCCGTAGAGCCATCATGACTAACCAGTGTGAAGGAAATCGCGCCACACGCAACCTCGCAAGAGGATAAGGCGTGGGGTAGAAGCGATTGGGGCCAGACACAAGGGGAAGAGGAGAAATCTGGAAATATGCAGAGTGAGTGATAGCAGAGAGGAAGGAGAGTAACCTTCGCTCCTGATCACTGGAAAACAGAGACACAGTCTCTTAGCATCGTGGTCTCAGCTCAGGGGTGGCTAGTGGTAAATCCGCTGGGAGTCACTGAGCCTACGGTTGGGTGGAAACGAGCACCCCTCTCAGCAGTTGCTTAACCCCTAGTGTTATTTCTGATAAGTGTTTTTCCTTTGGCATCTTGAATTATATGTATTTTGATAATTATGCTCATAAGCTGTGAAACTGTGAATGATTTTATTATAAGAATGTCTGTATGGTGTTTTGATCAATATTGGTAGTTGTATATTTGTATGGAAAGACTACGTATGGCTTATGCCCTCACAAATCACTACTTATATGCTTACCGTCCTAATTCAGACTGCATGTCTAATTCGTGGGAGAAAGATACCCTTATATGCCTCAGATAGCACCCTGGGTAAACCTCCCCATAGAGATACCCTCCTCGAAAATCCCATCGAGAACCGGGAAAGAAAAGGTGAAGGCGTAAGGCCTTAGTAACCCTGTACGAGGAGGAATGATCCTCTTGAAAACCCGAGATGGCAGCGTAAGGAGGAAGAATCACATCGACGGATGAAATCCCGTCGGGAGATCCGGGGTCACTCACGACCGTCAGATCGGAAGAAGAAGCCGGAAGGTTAAGTACCTTAACCATAAATAGGTGTTGATCAACGGACGAGATTCCATCGAGAAATCTGCGGTCACACCCAACTGTTAGATTGGTAGGAGAAAGTAGGGTGTTAAACGCTTTCCCACTTGGTTTCTCTGTGTCTTCGTGGGTAGCGAAGAAATTGGGACCATAGAACCCAAGGTCCATGGGAGTATCTGGATCGTCGATTTGTCTATGTCTAGGGAGTCATGGAAGAATGCATGGGTAGGAACCAATCTGAGCCGTCAGATCTCGACTGGAAAAACCGACAGCCGTTGGATCTGTCCGGAGTTACCTGAGGGTTAAGACCCCAGTGTATAGAGGCGAAAGCCCTGGAATAGATCTGAGCCATCCGATTGACGGAGGCCATGTGTCGTAAGATTACCCATTTCAGGAAATCGAGAATCGCGGAATCGAGAATCATGATGATGAGAGTTCAGGATTTTCCATGGTGAAAACCCCAGAATAGATTTGAGCCATCCGATTGACGGAGGCCACGTGTCGTAAGATTACCCATTTCGGGAAATTGGGAATCGCGGAATCGGGAATCCCGATGATGAGAGTTCAGGATTTTCCATGGTGAAAACCCTAGAAGAGATCTGAGCTGTCCGATTGACGGAGGCCACGTGTCGTAAGATTACCCATTTCAAGAAATCGGGAATCGCGGGATTGGGAGTCTTGGTGATGAGAGATCGAGACTTTCCACGGTGGAAATCCTGGGATAGATCTGGACTATCCGATTTACGGAGGTTACGTGTCATGAGATTAACCGCATCGGGAAACTAGGGATCGAGAATTCGGGAGTCNATCTATGAATAAAAAAGGTGCTCGCCTTCCTCTGGCTCATATGGTTCACCAGGATGGAGCTTGGTGGTAGCAATGATAGCACTGGGTTCTGTGTCAATGATCTATCTCCCCCTTTTTGGTTCTAACTCAGAGTCGGAACCCACATCTGATTCATAGGCTTTCAGCTCAGCCACCAGTGATTGCTTCGAGCGACAATCAATAGTGTTATGCCAGGGGATCTTATGGAAGTCACACCACTTCCCGGTATATTTATTTTTCTTTTCGGTCTCCTTCTTTTCTTGCGGCCTGGATTGGTTTTCCTGAGGCTGTCCGTCTTTGTTATGTCCTTTGTTCTGCGAGTTGGGGCCACCCTTTCCTATCTTTTGCTGTGTGGGGTTCCCAGGCTCAAAGTTTCATGTCTTTTGTTTGAGGTTCTGCTCGATTTTGACAAAATATCGATAGATCACGCCCAAGGATGAGATGTATAGAAACTCCATTTCGGCCTGGATGTATCTATGTAGACATCGCGATACTTGATCATTAGATGTCACTCAAAATATTTGATACCCAACTTGGTGCGCAAGGTATGGAAGATATTTTTGAACTCGGGTGCCGCTTGGTCTCTTTCCTGCCCCGACGCGGTCCATTTTGTGTACATGTCATCATAACTTCCAATAGGGTGGTATTGTTCCTTAATAGCATCCCTGAAGGACTCCCAGGTGACTGTGACTGTAAATAATGAGGGTTCCTCTGTTTCCTTTTTCTCATAGAAAGTTTCCCACCAATCTTTGACATGGGGGATGACTTTGAGGAGCACAAAAATAATCTTTTCTCTATTCAAGAAGTTATGGACAGAGAAATAACCTTCTAGCAGATTCAACCATTTGTCTACCACATCTGCATCTATATGACCTTCAAATATAGGAATATCGAAGTTGATTTGTACCTTGAAGGGAGAAACACCTCTGTTTGAGGAAGATGTGTCGTTTGTTGGTAGTCGTCGAAGGATTTGCGCAAAAATATTCATCATCTCGTTGCTATGTTTCATGAGGGATTCCTCGAGAAACATTTTGAAGGGACATAATTTCCCATTGTCTTTCTTTTCTTCTGCCATGAGAGGTCGTTTGGGCGTGCAAGAGATTTTTTCCTCAAGAGAAACAAGTCTGATACCCAATTCTTTGTATCTTGACCTCATTGGGGACATGCATTAAGAACGACAAGGAGAAGACCTCTCTAATACAAATGATCCAGAATATATTTGCAGAACGAAATGAATACATATTATTATCAAGAGACGCTTAACACGGAATAATAGATATACAGTAAATCTGGTTTCTATTCAATAAGGAAATAAGCTGAAACTGTAAAATGCAGCGGAAATAAGCTTGCTAGAATGGTGGTTTCTTATCTCTAAGAAGAGATGTGACGAATGCGCTCATTTGCAAGAAGATGATTACAATGAGGCTTTGAAGGAATTTTTACAATAAACATGAATGTCAAAAACCCTAGACATCCAAAAAACCTTACCCTAGGAAATGAAACACCAAAATTCACGTGGGCCCCATTTGGGTAAGTTAGTGCATCAACTTCCCGTGGTCGTAACTTTTGCATACGATCTATGTTTTAGGCACACGATATCCTGTTGGAAAGGTCTATTCGAGGAATACACATTTTTCTACTTCTTGTCAAAATTCATTTTGATCGTGGCGAGCCCTAAAAAATGTTGTTTAGGGCCTCAAAACAACCCCGCAAGTTAGGGACCTGAAAACTAGGGAAAAAACTGTCAAATTGGAAAACTGCCAAAATGAGCCAGCTGGAATAGGTGGGAGGCCACCGAAATCCATCGAGATCAATAAACCATGAATCCCATACACCATGTTGAAGATTTGTTTGGATATATCAAGAACAAAATTGTGAAGTAAAAAAAGTGGAAATGTTGGAAACCACAACATAGAGGCCTACACAACCATCAAATTCAAAGTGGAAATATTTAGATTCATTATTACTTTATAACAAGACAAGTTGTTTCACTTATTATACAATTTCACTTTTGTGAATAAATAGTTGTAATGATTTGGACATTTTCTTCCAATTTCTGTTGAATAATGAAATGAGGAAAATGACAAAATTAGGAAATAAAAGATCACATAATATTAAGTTCTAATAAAGTCCTATCAAAGAAAAGGGAAAGTTTGTAAAGGACATCAAAGAGTCACAAGAAAGACATCCAAAGGTTTTAGAGAATTGGAATGTCGAGGGCCATTAGCCTGTCTGATAAATGAAATTCATATGCCTAAGAGAAAGGAGGGGGATTTTACTTTAGCATTGTATAGTGTTTTTCATTTAGTAAATAATCCATCACTTGGAAAATTTTTGCGAGAGTTTTCTTGTGTTTTCATGGAATCAGATGTAGATTGTTGTTTCTATTTTTATGATGCATTCAAAGGATGTGAGGTTTGATTCTTTGTTGTTGTATACTATTCTCATGCACCTATTTTCTTGTCTCAATTCATCTTGTTTTATTTTGGCTAGCCTAGGTATAGAGCTATAGCTAGTGGTTGTGCGTGTAGTCTTTCCTTGGTTTGTTGCCAGTAGTCATGGAATTTATGCAATGTGTCTTGTTGTGAACTTCTTATAGCCCATTGTGTTGCATTTATTCTTTCATCTTTATGTCTTTCTTTCTTTTATTAGAGTAGCTTGGGTGCTTGCATCTACATTTGCATTATGGACTTTGCATTTATGCATTTAGACTTAGAAATCATTTTTATAACCACAAATTAGTAATTTTATTCGAGCTAGAATGAAAATGATTCTTTATTACAAACAATGTGAAGTGTAACTGGGACTTCTCCCTAGGGTGAACCCATGATGTTGATGGTGGGACATTAACTCTTGCCAACATTTTGGCGCTAAGAGGAGGGAAAACAAAAAGTTGACCCAGGAGGAGTCATCCTTTTAGTAATGCATTGAGTGTTCATGGCTTCCCTCCATATCCTTGTGAGGGATCGTGTTTTGAATCTTTTGAAACCATTACATGATATATTGAATAATATAGTTAATCACTTGTCAAGAATAAAATTTGATTGTGAAGGGGAAAATATTTCATTCATGCAAGCTAAATAATATTAGCTTTATTGTTAATTTTTGAAAATCTTTCATGAAGATATTATATGTTGGTTGTTCCCCCTTACATTCAAGGGACGAATTCTAGCATGGTATGAGACACTCCTATCCAAGTCTTTTTATAGCTGGAAGCAATTTAGAGAAGAATTCCTAGCTACTCATGATAATTACATAGTAGAGGATTTCTACTGAGCTAGGAAAACTTCATAAAAAGAAACATGAGTTTGTTGAATAATATTCCTTGATATTCCTACAATTTTCTCATTAGTTTTGAGAGAAGGATAGAATCTCTAACCTAAAAAAATTTAAGCATTGCTTGGACTCTCTTACCTTTCATCGAGAGAAAAATTTACCATTATACAATGAGTAAAACTTGCAAAACCATGGAAACGTTTCCTCGAGTATCTTCTCCTCCTAGTCCTATAAGACTAATTTAATGAATCTATTGTTTAGAGAGGAAAGAGTATGTGTACTTGATGAAACAAATATTCTAAATAGTAGTGATATACAAACTAGGCATGTACAAGAGCTTTCCTACAATTAGCATACTATATTAATCAATTGTTTTGCAAAACTTTAACCTATTATTCGAACAAGAAATAAACACGATGGCATGCCCTTTCATCAGGTCTTTTGTAGAGGGAAATGTAACACCCTGTTCCCCCCCAAGCTTGTAAAAATAACTGGACTGGCCAGAACTGTGGCAAACTCATGAATGTGAATATGTGATGTAAATGGACCTTGTGGAAAAGGTCAATGAATGTGAATAACATTATGAATTTTATTGCAGGACTGCCGAGAGGGGATGTGCAGAAAAAGAGACCACGATGGCAGTGTAAGGCACCTAGAAAGGTGGCATTAACTTCCACCGAGAATTAATACCGTATTTGGACTCCACTGGCCCGGAGAACCAAAAGCGTCTCACTGGTCCCGAATTAAATGCCTCGCAGGCTGGTAGGTGGATGGCTCCTCAGGAATTAATGAGGGATGGGGAGGTGAACCGCCCATCCGTAGAGCCATCATGACTAACTAGTGTGAAGGAAATCGCGCCACACGCAACCTCGCAAGAGGATAAGGCGTGGGGTAAAAGCGATTGGGGCCAGACACAAGGGGAAGAGGAGAACTCTGGAAATATGCAGAGTGAGTGATAGTGGAGAGGAAGGAGAGTAACCTTCACTCCTGATCACTGGAAAACAGAGACAAAGTCTCTTAGCATCGTGGTCTCAGCTCAAGGGTGGCTAGTGGTAAATCCACTGGGAGTCACTGAGCCTACGATTGGGTGGAAACGAGCACCCCTCTCAGCAGTTGCTTAACCCCTAGTGTTATTTCTGATAAGTGTTTTTCCTTTGGCATCTTGAATTATATGTATTCTGATAATTATGCTCATAAGCTGTGAAACTGTGAATGATTTTATTATAAGAATGTCTGTATGGTGTTTTGATCAATATTGGTAGTTGTATATTTGTATGGAAAGACTACGTATGGCTTATGCCCTCACAAATCACTACTTATATGCTTACCGTCCTAATTCAGACTGCATGTCTAATTCGTGGGAGAAAGATACCCTTATATGCCTCAGATAGCACCCTGGGTAAACCTCCCCATAGAGATACCCTCCTCGAAAATCCCATCGAGAACCGGGAAAGAAAAGGTGAAGGCGTAAGGCCTTAGTAACCCTGTACGAGGAGGAATGATCCTCTTGAAAACCCGAGATGGCAGCGTAAGGAGGAAGAATCACATCGACGGATGAAATCCCGTCGGGAGATCCGGGGTCACTCACGACCGTCAGATCGGAAGAAGAAGCCGGAAGGTTAAGTACCTTAACCATAAATAGGTGTTGATCAACGGACGAGATTCCATCGAGAAATCTGCGGTCACACCCAACTGTTAGATTGGTAGGAGAAAGTAGGGTGTTAAACGCTTTCCCACTTGGTTTCTCTGTGTCTTCGTGGGTAGCGAAGAAATTGGGACCATAGAACCCAAGGTCCATGGGAGTATCTGGATCGTCGATTTGTCTATGTCTAGGGAGTCATGGAAGAATGCATGGGTAGGAACCAATCTGAGCCGTCAGATCTCGACTGGAAAAACCGACAGCCGTTGGATCTGTCCGGAGTTACCTGAGGGTTAAGACCCCAGTGTATAGAGGCGAAAGCCCTGGAATAGATCTGAGCCATCCGATTGACGGAGGCCATGTGTCGTAAGATTACCCATTTCAGGAAATCGAGAATCGCGGAATCGAGAATCATGATGATGAGAGTTCAGGATTTTCCATGGTGAAAACCCCAGAATAGATTTGAGCCATCCGATTGACGGAGGCCACGTGTCGTAAGATTACCCATTTCGGGAAATTGGGAATCGCGGAATCGGGAATCCCGATGATGAGAGTTCAGGATTTTCCATGGTGAAAACCCTAGAAGAGATCTGAGCTGTCCGATTGACGGAGGCCACGTGTCGTAAGATTACCCATTTCAAGAAATCGGGAATCGCGGGATTGGGAGTCTTGGTGATGAGAGATCGAGACTTTCCACGGTGGAAATCCTGGGATAGATCTGGACTATCCGATTTACGGAGGTTACGTGTCATGAGATTAACCGCATCGGGAAACTAGGGATCGAGAATTCGGGAGTCNGAGTCTGCCCTCGAGGAATAATTGTCCCTGATTGCTGAGCCTAGACTACTCCCCACCCTGGGCCATTCCTCCGACACCAAACAAGGTGTAGCCTGGAGCGAATGAGTCTGCCCTCAAGGAGTAATTTTCTGGACCATTCCCGACCCTGGGCCATTCCTCCGACACTAAACAAAGTGTATCCTGGAAAGAATGAGTCTGCCCTCGAGGAATGTCTGTCCTGCATCAACCTCCAAATGGACAATTCTTCGAAACTGCTCACAGCTGTGAGCTTCGAAAGAATGACTGCCTGGTGAGGCAGACCATTCTACTTGACCACTACTCAGAGTGACTACCAAGAAGAATGACTGTCCTAGACCACTCCCCATAAATGGGAAGTCGTTTTCTATGATACATCAGCAACTGGTCTACCTCCCATGTTAACTACAATGGGAAGCCACTGTCTGTCAGAAATCTCAATCCACTTTCCGAACAAGAAAGCATCTGTCCAATCTGGACTAAAGATAAATGCTCTCTCCTAACTGGAGAGTTATTTCAATCACAGAAATAAATGTTTGCGTACCTTCTTCTGGCTTGGAGAGTCTTCCCTTCTGGTTAATAGAGTTATTTCCACGAGCTCTAGCTTGAGTATGCGTGTCCTTTCATCTTGGTTAGAGGCTTTACCAAAATGTATGCTTATCTGCTCATCTGTGGAGATATGTATTGGATAATCACTTTCTCCTTTCTGGACTTCATCATGGATAATGTAAAGCTTGTACTGTAGTCTGGAACACTGTGAAGGCTTCTTGTATATGTGAACAATAGAGTATATCATAGTTGGAGAACTGGAACATATCCATGTGGTACTTCTTCTGTCATCATGGGATCTGATCTTCTGAGTAGTCATCTTGATGTTATAGGAAATCTTCACCACGCTTCTGCTGTGTACTGGAGGTTCTCCGCCAAGTTGTTTTCTTCTTGTTTGCATATAGGAGTATCTTTCTGGTATGCTTCAAAGTCTTGAGACTGCTCTGCATGCGCTCTTTACTCAATTTCTTTTGGAGAACATTCTTTGCATTCATCTGATGTAGAATTCTGGCTCATG
>JZKD02S0080040.1:12263-25215 GCA_000966675.3 Picea glauca | reverse complement strand
GTTTGGGTAATGGACCCAAGTTTGTTTGATGTATAATGGTATGAGTTTTAATATATTTGAAGGTAATACTATTCTATATGGGTAGTACATGTCATTCCATTTCTGGTGGTATGTGAAACATCACATAACTCCTCGCGGTTAGAGAGTTATGGCCATGTGAAGTTGGAGAACCCAGGTTTGGGTAATGGACCCAAGTTTGTTTGATGGATAACGGTATGAGTTTTGACATATTTGTAGGTAATACTATTCTATATGGATATTACATGTCATTCCATTTCCAGTGGTATGTGGAACGCCACATAAATCCTCAAGGTTAGAGAGTTATGGCCATGTGAAGTTGGAGAACCCTCATGAGTCATTTAGAAGCCCCAAAAGGTCAAAGTAGCCAAAGTGGTTTAAGAGATTTTTAGAAGGTAAATAATAAAGTGAAGTGATTAGTGTACTATAATTCAAAGTGAATAAAAACTAAATTATTTAAATAATAAAATTAATAGAGAAATTACTAAGTTGACAAGCGGTTAGAAGTGGGTTAGCCCTAAAATAAGGAAAGTGGTTTAACATGGTTAGAAGGTAACCCCTTGAGGTAAAGTGAAGTGATGAGTGTACTATAAGTCAAAGTGGATACAAAATAAATTATTTAAATAATAAATTTAATGGATAAAATTACTAATTGGACAAGTGGTTAGAAGTTGGTTAACCCTAAAATAAGGAAAGTGGTTTAATATGGTTAAAAGGTAACCCCTTAAGGAAGCTACATGAAAGTATAAATAAGAGGCAAGACTCTCTCATTTTAATCACACTTGAGCATATTGAATATCTACAAGTGACTGAGGTAACCAAAGGATATATAAACATAATTTTAGAGAGAAGGTGAAGTAAATAAGGCCGAAATTCAAGGGAGGATAAATTATTTTGATGATGCTTTCTAAGGTATGTTATTTATAGGCCATCTCACCATTTTCACAATAATTTTTTTTATAGAATGATTCAGACTATGAAATTGATAGGCCATTGAGAAAACATATCCAAGTAGTTGTGGTACAAATTTCATCTTGTGGGTCGTTGTATTTTTGGAGTTACACTCCGTGGAAAATAGGGTTTGTGGCTAGTCCCGAAACTAGTCTAAAACAAGTGTTTCGGGTAAAAATGTCATAAATTATTCATAATAGATAAAAATTAAGTAAGAAAAAAATTGTTGGTTATAATACAGTATGCAATATTCTATTTAACATTTTCATATCCATACAAAAAATATTCCATATGGGGCACGCTCTACAAGTTCGCTCTCTAGAATAAGCCAAAATTCAACAAGGTATGACATTTTTGCTATAACTCCTTTTTTGAGAGGTTCCAAGTAGTGACACCTGAAGGAATTGCATAAAACACACTGAAGAACATTGTGTACTATTTTCAAATATTTATTCATTACAGGTACATAGTTATGATTATTTCAAGTTAGGGTTGTTGACTAATCCAAAACTAGTCATGTGAGACTAAAGTAAAGTTTGAAAAAAATGTTAGTCTCTTGTTGTTAAAGTTAAAGAAGGTTTGTAGGTATGTGATCATATAAACTAGGTCTATTACAGAGTTACAAATCATATTTGTATGATGAAATTGATGAGGGCTTTTGGTTGAGGTACATGTTGGGTACATGGTTGAGACAAGTAGTTGATGAGTTGGCACATACACAAGGTGCATAGTTGATGATGTTGGTACATCTTGATGAGTCATAGTTGATGAGTAGTTGATACATGATTTGTACATACTTGGTACATGGTTGGATGCACTTGTTTATGGTACATGTTTATTACAGGTTGTTTGGTACAGGTTAGTGCATGGTTGATGCACGTGTTTATAGTACAAGTTGATTACAAGTTGAGGTACATGTTGATGCATGGTTCAAGTTTATTGGTACAAGTTGTTTGGTGTAGGTTTATTGGTACAGGTTTACAACAATATATATCAAAGTGATAGTGCGACAGTGGTTCCATCATTCTACTTATACGTCAAGGTGGTTGGACGGGGCAAGGACAGGTGGTCGTAGCCACCTTTCGGTTGTAGCCGTAGAACATAGGGGGTTGTAGACAGAGAATTTGGGAGTTGGAGCTTCCCTCAGGTTGTATCCTGAGAAACTAGGGGGTTGGAGCCTCCTTCCAATTGCAGCTAGAAAACAAAGGAAGTTGGTGCTTCCAATGAATGTAATTCTTCAAGACATATAAGAAAAAACATTATGTGGTTTTCTCCTGCTTTGGTTTCCACGTAAAACACTGGTGTACTGTGTATGTGTATGATTGTTCATTTGTTCATTGCTTATTTACTCTACAACTATTGGATGATAATGCTACATTGATATAACACTTGGATTATATGGTTAAAAAGGATTAAATTGTTGTATTACTGATTCACCCCCCTTCTCAGTAATCCAACAGAGGAGTGGTGGCGAAAAAGAAGACTAAAAACTCTACAAATGTGTACAAAGAAAATCCYAAGGGAGGATGKCTACGTTCAGGTGTAAAAATTCTTCAAGTACAACCCGTTGATGGATTMTTTGAGAGGATATCCTTYTGGAGAGGCTAAGATGTAGGTGCCTTTAGTGAGTCAGTGTTGGAAGATGTAGGGTCCATGCCATAATGACTCRAATTTCCCATGGYCRAGAGTATCGTGGGTGATATCATAGGCTAGGAYRAGATCACCTTCATGGAATGAGAGAAGGTTGACATGGCGGTCGAAGGTGGCTTTRGACCKTTTTTTAGYTGCCTCATTGTGTTGTAATGAAGATCGACGATCTTCATCAAGYGACTCTAAGGTCAGYAAGCGCTGCTCCATTGGAGCAGTGTCAGGTAATRGCTCGATGRCAGTGCRTAAYRTGGGKATTTCACACTCGATAGGGAGGGTGGCTTCGATCCCRTGGAAGAGGTRGAGCGGTGTAAMACTAGTGKTAGTTTTGACTACCATGYRATAAKCCCATAAAGYGGAAAACAACATATGATGCCAGTTGGTCTTATGTTTGTTGAYGGTATGTTGTAGMATGGTTTTGAGGACTTTGTTGACARCGTCGACCTGTCCATTGGACTAGGGGAAGTATGGAGARGAAAAATCATGGGATAAGCCTATMTTTGAKGATATTTCCATAAATATCTCRTTCTCAAAGTGTTTACSATGACYAGACASTAATTGYAGTGGTACTACGAAGCGRGTAATGACGTGGTTGAAGAAAAAATGTGTTGTTGTGTCAGCARTGTTGTTGAAAGTGGGCATGGATTTGGACCATTTGGTAAAGTAATCTACTGCCACAACAATGTACTTGTKYCCATTACTAKATGGAGGATGGAAAGTCATGAAGTCTATGCCCCATTTGCAAAAGGGGTCGACGATGATGAYTGGAYGTAGAAGAGCTAGTGGCGCTYGTGCTTTGTTTGCATAAATCTRGAATTTGTYGCATCACTTGACAACGTRGATGAAGTCATGAAACAACRTGGGCCAGAAGTACCCTTCTYGAATGATTTTTTGGGYGATGGACATACTTGAGAGGTGACCCCCGCAAGMACTRTTRTGGMAATCGTTCAATACTGTGTCAGATTCATCGATGGTYAGACATYGACAAAGGATRGTGTAGACCCCATGTYGATTRAGAACGTCTTCGATGATGAGGTATTGGGGGGMTTGMTGGTGAATGCGGATCATATTGAGAGAKATGAGACCCAAACTTCYRTGTCCRAAKATAGAYAAGGAGGTCACCATATAAGGGGTCATAAAAAGGGATGAAGAAGAGGTGTTCATCGGGGAAATCCTCATTGATGGGGGAAGCTTTAGYGTTCRAGGGAAAAGTCRTAATGAGTTTGGCRAGGAMAAGWGATTTCTTGATTTTGGGAGTATARAACTCTAGATCGTATTCCTGGAAGATAATGATCCATYGGRAAAAWTTTYCATTAATCTGTCGTCGACTAAGMAAGTACTAYAAGGGGTTGGAGTCTGCTACRACCTTGGTAGTTCAAAGCARAATATAATGAYRCAGTTTTTGGACTGYGAGGACAATGAATAAGGAGAGTTTMTCATCATATTATACYTCAAGGGTGGCCCTGAAAGGTTTCTACTGATGTAGTAAATGACATGCTCAYGCCCATCATCCCCTAAATGGATGAGGACTCCTGSGAATGAAAAAACTGAGGYTRACAAGTAGAGRATGTAATCGCRATCATATTCTGGGGGACTAATCAAAGGGGAATTGGATAAGGTGGATTTTAAATCATCAAAATATGTTTGAGCATGTTYGTCCCATTGAAATGGGATATCATGTCACAATAAGAAGATAAAKCCATGCGTGYTAGTGGCGTAGTCTGGGAAAAAGTGATGTAAAAGGTTGTATTTTCCCTGCAAGCTCTSCWRTTGGYGTAAATTCCTAGGTGGTGGAATTTCTGCGATATCTTGGACCTTGAGGGGATCCACCATGATGCCATGTTGGGAGACAATGAACCTAAGGAGGCRTCCGCCARTGACGCAAAATATGCACTTGAGGGGGTTCAAGCRGATATTGTACTGACGAYATCGTTGGAAAACAATGCGTAAGTCGTCTAAATGTTGAGTTCACTTTTTGGATCGAGTGGTGAGGTCRTCCAAATAAGCGAGGATGATGCRAGAAATATCATGGAAAACATAGKTCATGGCCCGTTGAAATGTAGCACYGAYGTTCTTAAGTCCAAAAGGCATGACGTGATAAGCAAAGGTACCCCAAGGGGTAGTAAAAGYRGTTTTATACTGATCTKCTAGATGGATTTGGATTTGATTGTATCCATAGAAACCATCCATAAAGGATAGTTACTYGTGGTYGGTGAAATCATCGATTATTTGGTWAATGAAAGGGGTTGGGAAGTTGTTTTTGGGACAAGCATGGTTGAGMTCRTGAAAGTCTATGCAGAYGTGAATAGTGCCCTATTTTTTTGTTAACGGGGATGGGGTTGGARACCMATGAAGTGTATGCAATGGGGTAAATGAAACCAACAACRCGTAAATTGTCAATTTYGACTTTGATAGCCGCAACTTTGGATGGGTGAAGGGGGCRTTKCTTTTGACGAACTGGGGCGACATCRGGCCATGTGTCGATTCAATGTTTGAYGATAGAAGGATCRAGGCTAGGCATTTCCGTRTATGACCAGGCAAAAATATCCCGATATTCCTGAAAGAGAGCTTTGTAAGAAGTGATTTCTTTAGRGGAGCATGAGGYGCCRATGGTGATTTCTTMTATTATTCCYGRTTTAATGGAAATGTCGATTTTKATGGTGGGGGAYATGTTGGCCATGTTTCCTTCTTCAAAAGCATCTAGGGCAGGGATAGGGTTGTTGAACTAGTCTATATGCCCCGAAGGAATAAAATACTTAGTTTCRATTGCACAKATGGAGGCTTGGGGAGGAGGATGAAAGGCCTCATGTGAGAGAAAAAGTGCTAGATGATGGAGCACATTCCATGGTAAATTGAGKGTAGTGAGTTCCTCCAGGATATCTTCRTTCCAGTGAAAAGTGCGAGAATACAGGGGATCYTGGGAGGTGACATGGGAAACTRTTAATGGGTAAGCGTTATTGTCCTCAAGTGSTGAGGATGTAGACAKGATATTGTGTACATGATGCKAGGGACCRCTGGACATAAAGTACATGTCCYRATACTRTGGAGGGTACCTTGTTYGCTYAGGGAATGAYGAMAAAATATATTGAATATCAATAATGTGAGCCACARTAGGGAGTGGCTGAGAGGGCTYTGGCCGAGATGTTTGGTGTACTGTGGCTAACRTCTRGMGAAAMTGAGGTAKAGGTGGTAAATGATGAGTGTAATGGCCATATTCTTAGCATATGGMACAATAAAATTTGGTTCACAACCCTTTATTTTTTTTGGTTGATGAATCYGTAGTAGAAGTGGATGTACTTGGTGAAGTAGYGAGCAATATGGTTTYTMTAGGGAGTTGGATCAAATTGYRTAACTTGGGAAGAGTAGGACATATATTAGTGGGGTGTCCTTCTCTTTYACATAGGGCACAAGGAGGTYGAACTCAGGGAGGAAGTGGAGCTGTGGGMTCTTTATTMTTCCATCTKCCCCCAACAGTGGTAGTGGTGCCAACAATTGGGGGTGAGGGTGGTGTGGCAGGAGCCTGTAMTAGGATTTKCATYSGTATTCCCTTTGTCTGAGGAGGGGAYATGGTTGASGAACCATTGCGGGTGRATGAAGATACCATACAGGGATGAAAAGCACCATGTTAGGAAGGGTAAGRGTTGAAACTACCTGGAATSMTTAGACTCTAGGTGGGGGGTAGAAGAAGGGAATTTGGGTAATGGTTTGAGGGAYTGTATCCCAAACCARRATTTTCCCCTAGAAGGTAGGGGGGGGGAGAATTAGGGATAAGTGGTGTAGTTTGGTTCTCAGGGAATTCYTGAGGTAATAGTTCTCCAACTGGTGGAACTTYGATATGAGGAGAGGTCTCGRTGGGAGGAGTAGTGTCTCCRATATATGTTCCTTTAGAAGATACTACACACACTTTTRYKGAAGGGTGTAGGAGAGGTGGTGTTCCATGATATGCCCCCAATAGTGAYGGGTCCTWGAAAATTSTAGGACCCATGTGGATGACCGAATAAGCATCTGAGCTARTGCARAYAAGGGGGRGAATGTTATCAATGTTGGTGGAATGATTAGGCTCGTAATGTGTAATTTGGTCGATGGTGACRATTTTCCCATTGTGGGGGAAAATCATTGTTTGAAACACAGAAGAGGATACCRCCTTCATAGCATACATGTATCTAAKTCCAAACAAGATATTATAATCAAGTGGGGYGTCGATAACTTCAATGTCGATGAGGATGGTTTTTCCCCCATGTTCTACGGGGACATTTTGGAAGAKCCCTTCAGGGGATGATGGTCAAYCRTCATAAGCTCTAAGTGTGATGGYGAATGGTACTAGCTCTAGTGAGMCAAGTTTTTTCCATACTAMTTTGGACATGATGCATGTGGATGCACCTTCATCGATGATACATTRAYRAAMTATGATGTTCCAGATCTTAACTAGTATCTGGAAAGCTACCAGGGCAGGGAGGCGTGGTTCACCACTATATAGATCAAAKGTGATGAGTCAYGTRTCAGTTGGGTCGACTTCCCCCAAGGCGAAAAKAAAGGATTTCTGYTGAGTTGGACAGGTTTGGAGGACCTCCAATATAGACAKGGCTATAGGATACTRTGTTAAGTCRTCGACCARACTGTATTTATGTGCCACCCTARCATGAGGGTTATTGACATTTCSTCRTAAWAGAATGTGAGGTATACAAGGGTTTGGTTCAGTGTTAGGGTGTGGAATCATCAAGGGTTGTCCAACGRTAGCTGGAGCCTCTTTTGAGGTGGTTGGTGTAGAKTCAGGAGGCATGTCGTATTGATGACCACATTTTTGTATAAGAATCTCTTCTTCGYTGGTGAGGAGGATATTGCRATCGRTCRGATTTCCAGGGTGAATGRGACATGGGTTTTGATATTGCCCCATTTATGGTRGAGCAGGGTGTACCTCYTGTTGGKTATTCATTACACCTTGGTGTGGAATAGGGTTTTKMAAAATGGCCRRAGGTGGATTTTTCAAATAYTGTTGTGGGGCYTGCCRAGGGRCAGGTGGCACTGGAGGAMRTTGCRYAAACATGGACTCTTTCATCCATTTGAAGTCGAYAATTTGGTGGAAATGGTGAGTATAATTTYCATACTCACCACTGAGAGTGCAAGGGAAGTTTGTCCTRATATTTTTATTGTTCTTCCCTGATCGTTTGTTGTTGTTGATCCCTTGGGGGTTTTGGTTGCCTTGATTTTGTTTGCCCCCMGTGGGATGGTTTTGTTGGGGGTGATTTCCTMYAGGTCTYGGGTTATTATTGTTTCGATTTTTTCYTTTCTTCTTGGMATTATTYGGCTGATGAGCCRAATTTTCCATATTCAACTGTTCAAAAGCATGAAGTTGTTGAATGGGAGAGGGATGAAAAACGTTAAYGTCGACATGTGGTTGTCCTTGAGGAGGAGAAACYGRCTATGGAGGACTAGGAAATGGAAAATATGGATTTTTTTGGGGAGACGATCCATATGGCATATAGGRAGTTGAAGTACCTCCACAAMTGTTATGGTCATAGGTAGGGRTTCAGGGTGGACCCACACTTGATTGAGAGACCAGATGCATCTGGGGTAYCGGTKGGGGTCCCCCMAAYGAMTGAGGGGGAAMAAAAGGATATGAYTRTTGGTGAGTGRGGGGAGGGTAATAATACAACCCTCCATRTGWTTGTGGATACTGAGGTGCACCATAAATAGGTGACRGTTGGATGTAAGGGTTACAGTGTGCCATGGAACCAATCAACCCATCCATAGTGTGGGACATTCCAGGTTTGTCCTGGCCAAATGGTATGGGTCTGGGTGCATCAGGTAACACTGTGTACAAGTAACCTGATTGAGCATAGATGAGGTCAAATTATTGTGCCTTGTTGATGGCTTCCTCTTCTTACTGAGGAAAAGTGGATGCAACATCCTTGGCGATAACAAAGACAAGTGATTTGAGAAACCAATCAAGACATTGTTCTTTGGTGGTTTCCGCTTTACACAAACTACAACGTTGATGCCATTCATGGATGTGATTAGCTATATGGATAACAGTAGTTTGTTTGAACTTTGATGTATGTTCTAAGCCAGTATCATGACGAACTGGGAGTTGGAAAAGGGACAAAAATGCCTTGGCCAATGATTCAAAGGTCACATGGGACCTTGATTTTTCGTCCACATACCATTTGGCTGAGGAACCCATGAGAGTTCATTGAAACAACCTTAAGTGGATGGAATCATCCATGATTTTGTTTGAAGAGCACCATAAGTGGAAGGTCATAACATGGTTGATGGGATCGTCCCCTGGTTTTCCTTCAAACTTGGGAATGTCTGAAGGCAATTTTGTAGCCATATTGGTCCAAGTGGGATCATGCAAAATGGGATCATTTGTGAGTTTGGTTAAATCAGAAATGTTAAGGGATGCCAAGTATGGCATAGGGATATTTGGTGGAGGATTAGTTCCAACCATTGTGTGAGAAGGTAGTGGACCTGTCCCTTGAGAGAAATTTGGTGGGGTTGTACTTCTCCCTTGAGAAGAAGTTTGACCCCCGCCTCCTTGTGAAGGAGAACTAGTGGACGGATGGCTTTGGGAATTGGACCCAAGCAAAGTGGAACCAAGTAAAGAGGATCCAAAAATATTGGCACTCACAGGGGTGTGAGATGGTTGAGCCGGTGAGTTGGCAAGACTAGGGAATCCTCCTAGAATAGGAGGGAGATTCTGCAAGTGTTTGGAACGACATGAATTTTGTGGTTCCACTATGGTTTCCGACGAGCAAAGTGAATGTGTTAAAATGGTGACAAGAGAGAAATAAATGAACATGAGCTTTGTATATTTTGGACCTTCACAAGATATTGTAACTCACAATTGCATGTAATCAAATGAGCATCATACATAAATAAACTGTAAAATAAACAAGCACGTGGATAGGTGGATTTTGTGCACGTGGGGGAACAATAAAAAACAAATGCTCATATCCTAAATACGTATCGTTCTTCCTCTCAAATATCATTGGGCCTTCTTATAGCACTCAACCGTGGGGTCTGAAGCCACCGGAAGAGGAACTAGTGAAGGTTGAAATAATTAGTTATAATGAGGGGTAGAGGGTGCATATCCCGAAAGAACTGGCGATATTTCCCAATAGCCACACAAAATCTGATCAAAGTGCGATTGCAGCCCAAAATCACCACCTGGGTAGATATCCTAATTTTTTCCACTAGGTACCTCGGTAAAAGTGCGTCATTTAGATTTTCAGCCTCAGAAATGGGTCATGGTTTGGATGCCCTTCCAAGAGTTGGGTGGCTCAAGGAGGGATGCACAGAACAACCAGACCTCGACCTTCGACCGTTAATGGGTATCTCCCTGACTTATGGTGTAGGAACACTTGACTTGGAGGATTTGAAAGTTCCCTATTTCTCAACTTCTATTGTTTGAAAATGTGAGAACCAGATAACGGGGGGTTATTTGGATGCCTACCCTCGAGATCCTACCTAGACTAAAAAAATTATTTTGGCACTTCCTGTGGAGGAAAACTTAGTGTGTTTTTAGAAAATGTTTAGATGTGGTGGGTTGAGATATTGGGGGTGTCAACCAATCTCATTTGAATTAAATGGGTGTGGATAATTTCCAAAGAAGTAGTGGGACGTTTCAGAATTCCTTTGGAGAAAACCTACTTCAACCTCCACTATTCAAAATAGAAACTATGTGTGTGAGGAGTGGCTTTGTGTGCAAGCAAGTGAAAAAGTGTGCCAAGATTTTAATAATTTAAGTGTGAGATTGCAACATGTGGACTTCATGTGGTCCTTACAAATCTTCTTTACCTAGCTTACTATGTGTCTTTGGTAAAACCTTGCGGAATATTTAAAGCCGTAAAGAACTAGCAATGTGGACACATGGGTCCTTACAAATCCTTTAAACTCCCTAAATGTTGTTTACAATAAGAAAGATTTGAAACTATCCTATATTTCAAGCATGTGGGCATGTATGGGCCCGTTACTTTGATCTTTAAACTTCTCTAGATTTTGATCTAAGCTAAGAAATCATTTTTTAAGAAACTATCCTAAGTTTGCAACATGTGGGCATGTATGGGCCCATTACTTTGATCTTTAAACTTCCCTAGATTGTGATCTAAGCTAAGAAATTATTTTTTAAGAAACTATCCTAAGTTTGCAACATGTGGGCATGTATGGGCCCTTACAAAAACTTTAAGATGATTTCAAAAAACTAAGAGGAACCCTAGGGGGGATTTGTCCTCTCCTAAATATTTTTTGTTAAGGGAGATGAAATGTCCCTTTAACCATCTTTCTGATTCCCAATATCACAATAGGGTGCGAGGGAAGAGCATACTTGAGGGTCAAAGTTAACTTCTAGTCCCGATTTAAGTGATTTATGTATGAAAGCAATAACCTCAACTTAAAATTTTACAAGCCAAATAAGCCATCCATGTGTAAACAAAGAAAAAGAGGATAATATTAGTTCTTTTTACCCCCTAAGTTCCTATGTTAGCTAAACTTTCATATGGGAAAGGATTTTAAGTGTAGTGTAGTTGCCTTACAAAGTGCATACAAATAAAAATCTGAAGGCTAGGGGCCCTCAAACATTCATAAAAAACCCTTACAATTTTGAAAAATTGGAGTTATGCGTGGGTTACAATTCTAATAGGTGCGAAAAGGGTGTACAATGCACAGTGTAAAGAGGCTTGTTTCACACACAATGTGCAGAGTGCACATCTGTGGGCAGGAAAATCCGCGCACTTCCTGTCACGCGTCGGGGGAGAAATTTCCAAGTGAAATACTCCTTCCTCAGCTCTGAATTTTGACTTTGGCAGGTTGGGCTAGGCTAGTTTTGGTACCTGCAAGACAAAACAATCAAAATGAAGTGCTCTCTAAGCTAAAATAGGGAGGAATTTGATACCGATCCCTAGTATGGTCGCCAATCTGTTGTGTTGGTTTTGTCACTTGGGTGAGCAAAACAACAACACTTGCATGTCTAGATGAGCCTGCTAGACAAGACAAAAGTTTGTGAGTGGGTTAAGTAAGCCAAACACATGTAAAAACAAATAAATAAAACTAAAACAACTAAGAAATAAATATTAGAAAGCATGAGAAACTTAGAACCATGAAAATCAAACAATGACCAACATAATTCTACCAATGGATCAATAGATTAGTAGGCAAAACATTGTAGAGAAAAATAGGGACTTATGAGTCCCCTCTTCCTCCTTGGGAGGGATCTTGAGTTCCCTAATGGAAATCTCTTCATACAATGGAAGAAATGGAAAATGGTGAAGAACAACAATGCCTATTCCCTCAAGAGGCAAGTGGAATGGCCTATTGCAATGGTGCTTAAAGGATTCCAAGAGAAAAGAGGATTCCCAAGGAAGAATTCTTACAGCATAACAATACTATGAAGATCTTGGTTTCTTAGCACACCCATGGCTCTTATTTATAGAAAAACTTCAAGGAAAAATGTTATTGGTTCATAGTGTTAACAAGGGGCCTTTTAGGGCACCCTCTAGCCCTTGACCAACCCCCAAGCTAGATTTCGCTCAGATATGAGTGTCAAATCGTTTTGGGGGTTAAACCAGAAGTGGTTGAGGGGCCGACAAGATCCATAAATGCACCGTTCATAGAAGTGCATGGATTTTCTCGTACACATTCACGCATTTGGCGCATAGTGCACTCTAAGGGCCGTGTTGGCCTGCACACTGTGCGCACACCTCTTGTGGTGAATTTGCGCACTGCAATTTTTGACCCAATTTGTATAGGTTTTTGCCTTTTGAATGCATTTTTGGTGTTGTAGGTGGACTAATTGCTGCTAGCATTGATATTTTTCCTTAACCATTGTGTGCATTGTTGCGGATGATATTTCATTGATAACAACTGTGGAAAAATTTGTAGCATGGAAAATCTACCCACAGGCCTGTGGGAAGAGTCACTATATGGAAACTTTTCCCACATGTTTGTGGAAAGAGTCGCTACATGAAATTTTTTCCCAAATGCCTGTGGACAGAGATGTGGAAAATTTCCCCACATGCATGTGGACAGAGTCATTACATGGAAATTTTTCCCACAAGCCTATGGGAAGAGATGTGGCAACTCTTCCCATGGGCCTGTGGGAAGAGATGTGGGTATTTCAAAACTCTGCCCGTAGGCCTGTGGGCAAAGTTGTAGCATGGAAACTCTTCCCATAGGACCGTGGGAAGAGTCGCTATATGGAATCTCTTCCCATATGCCCGTGAGAATAGTTGTATATGCTACAACTCTACCCACATGTCTATGGGTATAGATGTGGCAACTTTGCCCACAGGCGTGTGGGAATAAATGTGGTTATTTCACAACGATGATGATGATGATGACG
>JZKD02S0080029.1:5689-21326 GCA_000966675.3 Picea glauca | reverse complement strand
TGAACCTAGGACTTTGACTGAGACCATTAGGAAGGCTAAGTACCTATATGAGCAAGGAAAGGGCAGAGAGTCTTTGCATAAATCTTGGAAGGATAAGAAGAAGGAGAACTCTGATTAGAGAAAGAAAGTATTCAAACCTCCTTTCAATAGAAATAGCCCAAATAAAAATCAGCCCGACCAGTATGTTAAGGATGAATCCAAGAGATAAGACTCCTTGGAAAAAAGGGGAAGACCACCAATCCAATGTTGGGGATGCAAAGAAGATCACGTGTACAATGATTGCCCTCACAGAAAGGACAAAGTGAAGACCATGCACAACATCCAAGAGGCTACAATAGTACAAGACATGGGAAGAATTTATACAGCCTTAGATGATCGACAAGCAGAGTAACAATCCAATATGATCTAGGTGGAAGGTAGAAACAGAGGAAGGCTTTCAGATCCAGCCAATGCGAATATTGGACAGAAAAGTCAAAATGCTCTGGAATCGAGTCATAGAGTTGGTAAAAATCTAGTGGGCCTACTACGAGGATGCTACTTGGGAGCATGAAGATGCCATGTGGGCAGAGTACCCACAACTTTTTGAATAAATTTCGAAATCTTGATTTATGTTTTGTATATGCACAGAGGACAGTGCCAAAATAAGGGGGAAGGGAAATGTAATACCCCGGTTTTGGGCCCTGCATTAAATAATGTATTTTGTTAATGAAACTCCAAAGTGCCCAAACAATTAAAAGAGGCCAGTGTGCCTAGGAAATGTAATGTTTTGATCATTATTAATAATAAATATATCACTGGATGTTAGACGGACAAGCACAAGATTTATAGGGGCCCATGTTTCCACAAAGGAGGCATCTTGAGGGGCAGTATTTATTTTATATTTTATCTACACATAATTGTTTAATGGAGAGTGGTTACATGAGCTTCTTGGGGAAAGCCATGTGGTTCTTAATTTGCAAGTAAAGATATAAACCCATCTTGTGGGTTGTTTGGGGGCTTCTTCTTCTCTCAATCACTCACTCACTCGTTATTCATTGTTCACACCTTTCATTATGTTCTCTCTCCACTCATTCTTTCACCCACTCATCTTTCGTCATTCGTGTTTTGGCTTGGGAAAGGAAAACGAATTGTTGGAGAAGAGCCATGGTTTTGTTGGTTGTAAACACTATTGGTGTATTCCAACCATGAATTAATGTCTGCTTGTCTGAGATGCTTTGGCCTGTGTTCAACTTTGCTCACAACTGCAAATCATGAGAGTCCCAGCATGGGGATTCTTGACCAGATGCACTGGAGCCCTGGAAGGAGATGGACATCCTAAGGAACTGCGTGGCAGAGAAGGGGGTCCATTCTCTTGGGTTGTGCAAGCTAGATAGAAGAGAGTTGGTGTACTTTGGATTGTTGTGGGTGTTGAAAATCCTATGAGAGCTTGAGTGTTTACTGGTTTGGGAAGTCGAGTGACACTCTAGAACCGTCCTTGTGGATTCATAGCCCTAGCGCAAGGGTGACATTGTTGTTGAGACTTGGAACAACAATGTCTACGGTTGGGTGGAACGTCCTCGGTCTACAACCTGTTGGTGATTCGTTTCATGAAAGATAAGTGCTCTTTGTCATGGTTTTATTTACCTGTGTATTTATTCCATTGTGTATTTATTCCGTTGTGTATTTATTTATCTATGAAATTCATATCTATAATATGCACGCTTGTTGGTTATTGTTGTGCATGACATATGTCTCATTTCTTTATGTTGTAGCATGAATCTTTAACTTTGCATGTGAATATTTCATGCTTCTTCATTAATTAGAAATTTATCTGAATTTGAGATAAGTTCAAAAGTGACTTTTCTGGTAGCGTGCCCAGCCTATGGGTGGCTTGGTATGTTATCATTGCAGTAGCGTAGCCCGGCCTGGGGATGGTTGGGTACGTTACAGAGGTGATCACAAACTATAAAAATCAAAAGTGCATCAAAAGTTGTTCCCTTTGTAGTATTCCAAAAACCCAAAAAATCAATCATAGCTAGAAAAATACATACCCCTTTTAGTCCATTGCAAACCATGGCAGTTGATTTCAATTAATTTCCTCAAGATGCTTACTAATAATTTTGAGGGTCAATGACTAGTAGTTGTTGATCCCTTCAACAAAATGGTTATAATGATATCAAGTCAAAAAACAATTCCAATGCAACAAGCAACACAATTCCTTAAACGAGTTTGGATGCACTTTGTTTCACCATTATAAATCATCTATGATCAAGGTAATAGATTTCTCAATTATGACAAGCAAAGTGGGGATTGATATACACCAAGTTGAAAAGGAGTACAGTGTGTCATCGCCAACAAATTGTCAAAAAGAGATAGTAAATCGCACCATAGTTCAATTACTGCACATTTTTTTAATCACAAACATTAGAAGACTTGGGATGCCAACATCCCACACCGCAAAGTGCAACAAGCACTTCACTTTTTGAAGCATATTTCAGATTTTTGTCAAAGTATCCATTAGCCAATATAGATCCTATTACTAAGGCAACTACATGGAAACAAGTAATTGCACATAGGCAAACAATGAATGTCTAGATAATTCATGATCAAATTTGAGAAGCTTTACACTTTTGAAGCATGTTTTAGATTTTTGTCAAAGTGTCCATTAGCCAATATGGGTCCTATCATTAAGGCAACTACATGGAAACAAGTCATTACACATGGGAAAACAATGAATGTCTAAATAATGCGTGATCAAATTTGAGAAGCTTTACACAAGAGTCAATAGAAACAAAATTCCAAGCATGATCAACACCATGCAAATCATTAATTCCATGGAGGAGACAGTTTGGGTTTACCTCCAAAAGGAGTGCTTTAAGGAAGCAAAGGAAGAAGAAGCCACTCAGATACGATTGCTATACTATCATCAAATAAAGTGGAGAGAATGCATTCTAGTTGAACTTACCAACATGAATGGGCCTTCATCAGACCTTCAAAGTAAATCACTTTAAGCTCTATGACCCATCAATGCTACACAATGATCAAAAGAATCAATCGTGCTTGCTACTAAGGAATCAGTTGTTAAAGTTTCCACATAGTTGTAAGCAAAAACAATTTTATAATGATGTAAAGAGCAGGCAACTAGATAGGGAACCCTAAAACAATACTTGATTGGGCTAAAAGGACAATCGCCTCAAGCCAAATTAAAGTTTCCTCAATTGGAAAGATAATTGTCGATGAGTAACAACTCCTAACAAAATGAATATGACTAGAGGAGGCCCATTGAATAAAATTGTATTTACAAAAAATGTTATGGGCACAAAGATTAACTAACTATGTGATGAACCAAGTAACAACATTATTTGTGTCAATTGCTCATAAGACAAAGCAAATGAGTCTTAGGGGCAAGGACAAACAAAAGTAAAGTGCATCTAATGTTGAGAGTCGAGACAATCCAAAGTGATGTGGATAGACAACTCAACAAAACCGATTACAAGTGGAAGTTCAACAATCACAACAAATCAATGTTTCCTATCACTCCATCTCTTCATTTTCCAAACACTAGTACACTAATTTATTGATAAGATATGAACAAATAAGAAGCTTCATATTCCCTAAGATATGAACAAATAAGAAGCTTCATATTCCCTCAAGACATTAATCATGTTGATTGTTAACTTATCACTTAAATTGTTGTGTTGTAAGGCTTCATGTTCATATCATTAATGTACAAACTTATTATTTTAATGAGATTTCAAAGTTAATTCAAAGAATTTAGAGTTACTTAAAATTACGGTGTTCTTGGATGATTATAAGCAACAATCTACCTCGAGATACCCCTGATCGCATCTAGGGTTCCTGTCATCGGTCGCCCCCGCCATGGCCTCTGGCTCGGGGGATCGCGACCCCCCTCCGCCTCCCAATCTTCCAGCGTTCCAAGCTTTGTTCTCCTCTTACACGAAATCTTCAAAAGGAAATCCTCGGTCGTGTTTTGTAAAGAAGTTGGATGAGATCCCGAAAGTCCCTGTTCACTCCCCTTCCTCGCAACCTTTCACCCTAAGACTAGCAGAAAATGGCTTGATTAGACAATTTACGGGACTCTGGCCATCCACAAAAGCAATGGCGCAATGGCTTGAGCAGAACTGGAAGAAAACAATAAAAGGGCAGCCCTCAACAGCATTTTGTGGTAAGGGATTTTACGTATTCCTCTTTGAAAACAAAGCAGATAGAGATTTGATTTTTAGGAATGGCCCATACTTCATGGGCACTAGAGGAATGTATTTGAATAAATGGACTCCAAACTTCAACCCTGAGAATGATATTCCCTCAGTTGTTCCAGTTTGGGTCACACTTCCTTTCTTACCCCTTCACTGTTGGAATTTGAAATCATCAAAAACATTGGAAATACCCTGGGATGGTTCATCGATCGGGTCAAACCACGAGATGGTCTGCAATCCTGCACACGTCTTTGTGTAGAAGTAGACCTAGAGAAAGAACTTTCAGAAGCAATCCAGCTAACTCTAGATGGGTGGTCATACATCTAAACAGTAGATTACGAATAGCTCCCTTTTGAGTGTAAATCATGTCATGAATATAGACATTTCACCAAAAACCACCCCAAGGCTATCCAGGAGAATCCTGAACATAAAGTGTCAGATCAATGGCAGCCAACAAAAAGGAAAAAAGCGGTGAACAAATCAGGAACACAACAACAGGAAAGGAAAAACAACTCCAAGCCCCCCTCACCAAGCAAGGGGAAATCCCCAATACAAATCAATGATGAAGCAGAAAGTAGCAAAAATAAATTCGATCCCCTTGAAAACCTGGAGGCAGAAATGATCAACTCAAAAGAAAGCACAAAAGAAAGTCATCCAATTCCAAATCTAGATCTTACTTCGCCCCCAGTGGAGCCCAATCCCCATCCCCTAGATCTTCCCCATGCACAGGAGGACAATAGTTAGGAAAACTCGAGGGAAGAGTTGGACATGGAACTCCTAAAGAGTGTCAGAACTACGAAAGCCAGAAGGAAAACCAATAAAAATAGAAGGGAAAAAGCGGCTAATCAGGATAAGGATCTAGGAACCCAACCAACGCTGGAAGATATTCTTAAAAAAGAAGGAAAAGGTTGGAAAGCCCCAACAGCAAAAGGACAATCTCAGCCCACGAAAAGGGGGGCAACAAAACACACTAGTAAATAATGAAGGTAGTTTCCTGGAATTGAAGAGGATTGGGACAGAGGGAAAAAAAAGAAGCAATGGGAAAACTAATCAAAACAGAAAAGCCCCATATCCTCCTAATTCAGGAGACAAAACTGCAGGGAATTGAAGCCCTGTGAGAAATGAAGCATATCTGGAAAACAAGCAGTGAAACAGCATTAAATGCTAGAGGAGCGTCTGGATGGATCTGCACTGTATGGAACACCCAACTCTTCAGAGAAGAACAAACATTAGAATCAACACACTGGTTGTTGGTGAAACTAAAGCATCTCCAATCAGGTATCACCTATCCTATCTGTAATGTTTATATGCTTAATAATTATTGGGAAAAAAGGGATTGTTGGGAATCCTTAATGAAAATCAACGAGCTAGGAGCCCAAAACAACTACATCATAGCAGGAGATTTTAACACAACTTTACATCAAGGGGGAAAAAAAAGGAGGTACTATAGTAAGGGACCTGTTCAAGGAACACATGGAGAAACTGATTTCGAAACTAGATCTGTTTGATGTTCAGCCCTCTAAAAGGATTTACACCTTGAGCAATAAAAGACTTGGGGTGGGACACATAACTGCCAGACTTGATCGCTTTCTCATCCATAGCTCTTTCATCCTTCGCACACTCAACATTTCGTCCCAAATTGTCCCTTGGGGTACTTGTGATCAACGCCCAATAGCCCTCTCCTTTAACAAAGTAAAAAATCTAGGACCCATTCCTTTCAAATTCAACCCAATTTGGTTGAAGTCCCCAGACTGCCTCCCCCTAATCTCCTCGGTCTGGTCAACCTGGGTGGACAAAACCCCTATGTATATTTGGGAACAAAAACCTTTTAAAGCACCATCGAAGCAGAAAACATGATTGTCTTGGGTGTTTAGCCAATTTTTGAAATCTTGGGGGGCAAATTGAAACTGCCAACATGATTTTTTTGGCAAAGTTATGGGGTGGATGGTGRGAATAYTTTTTTTTTAACCAAATCTCTTCTTMTGCTGTCAAGGGGCCACCTGCTCGGGCTTTTAATTTCCTGGAAGAGAGGCACTCCCCCAACTGGCCAATTGCAAGAGCTACTACTAGGGGGGGTGGACTAGCTTCTCTTTAAAAATTCTTTTATTTCTTGCCAGCCATATTTGCCAGCACACAAATTTAATTGAGGCCTTCCAAACTCTGCCTAAAATTGGGTTCTTGTGGAGTGAGCCTTTGAAGTGTTTACTAAGTTACTCTTGGAATCTAGGCATAACCACCAATAATCTGGCAGAGGCCTATGCGCTCTTTCAAGGAGCTCTTATAGCTCAAGATCGTCAGCTCAGCCAACTAATTGTACTAGGGGACTCCAAAAACATAATCCGACATTTCATTAAAAGAACAGATCCAAAGAACACAAAGTTGAAAAGACTCATTGAAAGGACCAGGGCTATCCTATCCACCATTCAATCCTCTTTCTACCATGTCCTACGCATAAACAATGGGATAGCAGATGAGCAAGCAAATCTAACAATCGAAAGGGGTCTTGGTCACATGGAAGTAATGGGAAGGCCTTATTTCTTTGCCCCCCCTTAATGCCTTAGGCCCCTTCTAATTACCTTCCACCTGGCGCCTCCTCCCACGCAACGACTCAGCGAAAAGGATTAAGAGGTAAGCCAAGCATCAAGCTCGGAGGAACTTTGTACTTACGCATTCATTGGTATGTGGGAGCTTGTACGTCGCAGGACAAATATATGGATTTCCTGGCATGTAAGGAGCTCCTCCTCCGTGGGAACCTGCCGCAATCGTCACTCCACGCCCGCCCTGCAATCAGCAACTTCACCTCCACATTAATTCCACTCGAGGTGATGGCATGTGAAAGGATTTCAGCCATGCTCCACAACAAGCAGATGTTGGCAGTACATGTTGCATCTACGCTTGAACGTCATTCCATTTATGAGATTGCACGTCTTCCTTCCTTCCAATTCATAGCCACAAGAGGAATTTGGGATGGCCAGCGCCCAATTTAGTGTCTCAGCCAGCTAAAGCGAATCCCGCCAATGTGGATTTTTAACCGAGAAGGGCAATTAAAGAGAAGAGGCAACTTGAGAATAGTACATAGCTCCAATGGAAGCTGTACAATAAACGAAGAAGCAGAGAACAATGGCCTTCCAGGGATCAGCACAGTTACTAGATTTTTCAAAGATTGCAACAGAGGATGCTTCAGCGGCGATTTGATCTACAGCAATAACAAAAGGCTTCCCACAGTCCCAAGTTGCTTCATCATCAGTGAGGACAAAGGAAGCATAGCAAAAGGAAGTTACAGAGACAGACATAGCAGAAGCAAAATCAAAATCAGCAACACCAATGTTAGCGCCAACCCCGAACGAGTCAAAGAAATCAACAACGAGGGGAGGAAGGCATTGATTGTAAGACTAACTGCCAATATGGCTTAGTGCCCAGCTCATGAAAGGTTGGAGGATGAATTGGTGGAAGATAGCTTTTCAACCACACAACAATTGGCACTGCATCTGGACTCACATAGTTCCACACTAGCACAGCATCACACCTTAATCAATCAGCTACAAGATGAAGTCGAATTCCTCAGACGTCAAGGGGAGCGTATGGAAGCAATGTTGGAAGCTAGGACTCCCAATTCTTTAGCGCAAAGCCAGAACGAGGAGATCGGAAGCAAGGCCAACCCAATTCTGCCCGATCTGAATGTAGCACTCGAACCACCTCCAAAAGAAGATCCAGCTCCAGAGGAAGACCGAGCATAAGCAAATCAGTAAGGCAATTCCAAATTTTGTAAAAATGGCATAAATAAATCTTTCCGGAAGATAGTTTTTTTAATAGTTCAATAAGCTTAGATATCAAAAGTAGAAACTTTGAAAGACTCTTTGATGTAAGTCTTTGATGAAAATTTTGTAGATGGTAGCCTCTACGAGTATCCTCTTTTGTACTATGCGACCTCGATCGCGCCTTCATATATAAAAAAATCTTTTCAGTTTTTGTAAAAAAATAAATTACGATGTTCTTGTTAATTAAAATTATGATGTTGCCTTGGCCATTCGAATACAAACATGGCATCTATAACATTTTATATATCATAATATAAATTTCCCTCGTTTTCATCTTAAAAAAATCAACCTCACAAGGAGGTTATTTGAAAAGTTAGCAATTTTTCGACAATAAAAGTTTGGCTCCAAAGTCCAATATTACCAATAAATGACAAACAAAGGCGAACCATGTTGTAAAATTGGATATGGAAAATTCAACACTTTCAAGTTATAATTTATAATTGTATGATTATTCATGCTCATCATATGTACATCAATGTTGTACATATGTTATTGTTGTACTCTATTCAACAACAAGTCTTGTGAGAACTTAGTGTTAAGGTTAGTTATAATCAAGTTTCAGCTATGTAATTGACTTGTAGAAATCATTTGTGCAAGGTGCCACGAGATTCCCTTTCAATTTTATAAGATGGCATTCAAAACTACAATTTCACAACCATGAAACATAACTCAATTAATCAAAACCAAAATAATAGCCTAACTTACAAGGTATTGACCAAAACTCCAATTGAAACCAAGAAACAACTAACTCCTAACACAAACAAAAACAAAAAGCAAACCAAACATATCATCCCTAAAGAAAACCTACTTGTTTAAACTAAAAAAAGAAGCAAACCTTAAACAACCACAAAAAAACATGCCAGCCCCAATAAAGATATGCAAATGCTTCCAACTTAAAATGAAGGCAAAACAACCCCAACAAAAAATATTTGTTGATAATGGGTTGCAAATGATATCAACTAGATGAAAACTACAACAAGAGCTTTCAATACTAAAAGGAGACCAAACCTTACCCCAAAACATCGACCTCAATAGAGAAATGCATCAACTTCTAAGTGAAATGAAAACATAACGAAGTCCCCCACAGATTAGTACATAACAATTTCCAGCTATTATCATTGAATCAAAACAAGAGCTAATAGAACTAAAAAAGTAAATGGCATTGATACACATAATTCAACACACCAACCCCAAAGAAGAAATTCAACAACTTCCCACTCGAATGAAAACAAAACAAAAACAAATTCACTAATAATTAGTTTCAAGTGAATTCCACTATAATATCATAAAAGAACCAAGTGCCCACAGCATAAATAAGCTAAACCTTCAACCTTACAGTGACTCACTCATTAAAAATTGCAGTATTTTTCACCAAAACCAAAATAAAACCAAAAAAGTGTTTGATAATCATCAATTTCAAGCAATACACCCTCGATCAACACTCAACCAAAAGCTCATAAGAATATAATGAGCCAAACCCTAACCCTAGTGAGCAAAACCAAATGAAGAAATGTTGCAACTTTAAGGCTACAATGAAGCTAAAACAATGATAATTTTGTTATCATAAGTAATTAACCAAACCCTGCCATCAACAAGGCCAAATACTACAAGCTCCCATGCTCACCGTCATATTGTCTCGCATCGTTCTCTACATCTTCTAGTAGGAGATGCACATACATCAACATCAAATAGTTGGGCTCATTGTTGGATGGACAAACCCCCAATACATTTTCTACACAAAGTAGTGTTTTTTGGGTGGCTCTTAATAATCAAGGATCCATCAGGTGATAAGAGAAGAACATCCATGGGCATATGAAAAGAAATGAAAGTAGGTCATTTCAACCTCCCAAAGTGATGACAACAAATCAAATTGCAACACTTCTCCAAGGTTTGTGGGTGACGGCCCTGCTCCTTCATTGTTGAAAAATGCAACAAAACAATTTAACAACCACAATGGATCAAATGTCATGTCAAGATCTTCGAGAACAACTTCATAAATACTCGCAAATCAAACTCTCATTATATGAAAATTTTAATAAGAGAGACAAACAAATAGATAGATTATATTATTGTCCACGAGACCAAAATGATCTATGGGAATCCTTCCAAAAAATCAAGAGTTTCCTTTCATATCATGTCAAAGTTGCAAGAATGAAACCAAAAACATGCAAGACCATAATAGTGATAAAGCATAAAAGAAGCCTTGGCTTGCATTGAGGGGAAGGATCAAAATCCTTGTAGGGGTACAAGTTCATTTAAAGATCGAAGTGACCTTTCATTTCAACTTTCCTAACTTGGCACCACATAAGTCACCACTTATTGCAAATCGTTTATTTAAAACAAACCTAACTTACTATTTGATCATATTATTCCAACAATTGCCACTTTAAATCGTGAGCAAACCCATTTGAAGAAATGTTGCAACTCTATGGCTCCAATGAAGCTAAAACAATGATAATTTTGTTACCATTAGTAATTAACCAAACCTTGCCATCAACAAGGCCAAATACTACAAGCTCCCATGCTCACCATCATATTGCCTCCCATTGTTCTCTACATATTCTAGTAGGAGATGCACATACATCAACGTCAAATAGTTGGGCTCATTGTTGGATGGACAAACCCCCAATACATGTTCTACACAAAGTAGCGTTTTTTGGGTGGCTCTTAATAATCAAGGATCCATCGGGTGATAAGAGAAGAACATTCATGGGCATATGAAAAGAAATGAAAGTAGGTCATTTCAACCTCCCAAAGTGATGACAACAAATCAAATTGCAACACTTCTCCAAGTGTTTGTGGTTGACAGCCCTGCTCCCTCGTTATTGAAAAATGCAACAAAACAATCTAACAACCACAATGGATCAAATGTCATGTCAAAATCTTCGAGAACAACTTCATAAATCCTCGCAAATCAAACTCTCATTATATGAAAAATTTAATAAGAGAGACAAATAGATAGATAGATTATATTATTGTCCACAAGACCAAAGTGATCTATGGGAATCCTTCCAAAAAATCGAGAGTTTCCTTTGATATCATGTCAAAGTTTCAAGAATGAAACCAAAAACATGCAAGACCATAATAGGGATAAAGCATAAAAGAAGCCTTGGCTTGCATTGAGGGGGGGGATCAAAATCCTTGTAGGGGTACAAGTTCATTTAAAGCTCGAGCCTCGAAGTGACCTTTCATTTCAACTTTCCTAACTTGGCACCACATAAGCCACCACTTATTGCAAATCATTTATTTAAAACAAACCTAACTTACTATTTGATCATATTATTCCAACGATTGGCACTTTAAATCGTGTTATCGACCAACTCCTAGCATACAAAAAAACGCAAAAACAAATGAGATGAATCGTCTCAGAAGAAAACCCCAACTCCCAGAACAAAAAAACAATTAAGATGAATCATCTCCAACATAACCCACTCAATCAAAGCTGCACAAAGAAGTGTGCTACAAAAAGGAGGCTAAAACCTTAAACAAACACAATATCCCTAGTTAACAAGTGCAGCAACTTGCAACTTATAATCAAGATAAAAGAAGACATTACATGAACACATTTTTTGAGAACAAGTATCAAGTCATATGCATTCAACGTAGGCTGAAACATGAGCTTACAGTACTAAAAGGAGCCAAAACCCTAACCCAACTAATCAACCTCGGTAAAGAAATGCATGAAATCCTAGGCAGAAGGAAAAACATACGGAAAACCTCCAAAAAATGGTAGATATCAGTTTGAAGCTACTCCTAGTGGATCAAAACAAAAGAAATAGCACTAAATGGATTCTAAAAGGTATTAAAAATCTCAATTCAACGTACCAACTCTGGTGAAAAGGTGCAACAACTTCCCAATGGAATGAAAACCAAACAAATACGTGTTTGCTAATAATCAGTTTCAGGCAAATCCCGCCGAGCTAATAGCACTAAATGGCTTTCTAAAAGGCGCTAATGTCAATTCAATACACGAACCACGGGGAAGAAATGGAGTAACCACCCAATGGATGAAAACCAAACAAATACACATTTCCTATTAATCAGTTTCAGGCAAATACCGCTGGTCTCAATCAATCATAACGGGAATTATTGGCACTGAATGGATGAAACAACTATTATTCAACGAACCAACACTGTAAAGAAATGCAACAAATACCCAATGTAATGAAAACCGAACAAACACATATTTTTTAATAATCAGTTTCAGCCCAATTGCCCTCGATATGAAACCTAAAAGCAAGATAATCCTTAAAGCCTAAACCTTGATTAAGAAATGCAGTATATTTCACCAAACCAAGATAAACCTCTAAAAATGCAATTGATATTTCAACCGTTTAGGCCTTACGCACTTCATCAAAAACGTAAAACAAAAACCCACAGTGATAAAATAATCCAAACCCTAACCCTAGCAAGTACCCTTAGCGCAGATGCAAAAAATGCTTCAAATTTAGATCCCATTGGACGTAGGGCACTAAAAATACGACCACCATTAATAACAACATTGACGATATCATTAACCATACCTTTCCATTAGCGCAGCCGAACCCTCCAATCTCCCCGCGCTCGTCATCATACTGCCTGGCGTCATTCTCTGCATCCTCTAGCGGGAGTTGAACTTGGGCCAGCATCAGATAGTTGGGCTCGTTGTCGGAAGTATGAGTCCCCAGTATCATTTTCTGAACGGAATAATCTTTTCCGGGGGGCTCTTCGCGGTCCGGGAGCCATTGTACAGTGAGTGAAGGCCATTCGAGTGCGTGAGTTATCACCAGATCGTAGAGAAACGGCGTGTTTTTCTTCCAGATTTTGTACTCTTCGTTCACCAGGCGCTCCTCCATCTCGCCGCGGAATTCTTCTTCGTCCTTCGCCATGGCCGAAAGCTCCTAACTGGGGTTTTCCCGCCAAGGGTTTTTGCTCCGGATAATTGGATTTGGTGTAGTTAGGAGAGGCTTTGGGTTAGAGTTTAACGCATTTGGTTTTGGGGGAGGCTTGCTCCGAGGGTGTGTATGGAGTGAAAGACGGCTAGTTTCAAGTGTCATGAGTTTGAATTTAAATGTCGGGTTACAAGTGGGGTTTTTGGGTTTATTTCTTTTCACTGTGGTTCAAAGGATATGGTAAGTGCTTGATGGGGTTTGATGGGTATTGTTATTTTCTTTTTAAATGGTCAAATCTTTTTAGAGGAATGGGATTTTTTCTTTAATGGACAAGGGTATTTATAAAAGTGTAGTGATTGTGGTTAGGGTGTAGAGTTGTGATATTTTAGTTGTTTTAAATTTGCATGAAGTGAAACATAACACTTTTCAAGTTCCTTGATTTTGAATCTGAATTTTGGTTTTGTTTTTTTTTTTCGGTGTTGTTTAAAGGATAGGGTAAGTATTCGTGGACCTTAGTGAGTTGGTAATGTAAGGGTATTGTTATTTTCTTCATTAATGTTCAAATCGCTTTAAAGGTGTAGTCTCTCCTTGTGGACAAGCACATTTATATAGGTGTGTTGCTTATGGTTAGGGTCAAGTGCAAGTCTTCGACGGATTTGGTGGAATATGTTCCCAGTTGTAACAACGTAGGCAATGGATTGCTTTCACAAGCCCACTTATTCATGTTGATTAAAGGCATCTATGGAAAAACTGATGGGGTAAGAGGTATGGTAGTGGTCCACCCTAAGTTTCATGGTTCAATCTAACAATGCGTTGCCATATAAGCCCTTAAAATTGGTATCAACATGGAGCTAAGAATGTGGGATATACACACTATTCAAAAAAACATGTGAAACAAAGAAGTGTGTCCATCTTCTATTCTTCAAGGAGTACTCATGTCTTGCATCTCTTAACGAAATGTGGTAATTTTACAACGTTTATTTAACACCTACATTACAACGTAAAGCAACTTGATTAGCAGAATTTATTTGACATCGGTAGAGATCATAGTACTACGAATGTTGGAGATAAAGTCGTATTAAAACACCGTGTACTAAAGACGACAAAGAAATTTGTTGGATTTACAGTAATTTGATGGACTTATAGTAAAAGAGAAGAAAGAAAGTGGTTGTACCGGTGATAATTATTGTCGTAAGATTGGAAGCATCAATTCCTTCAGTAACTTCTTCAGCAATGGGGGCCAATCCAAACCCACTAAGACGAGACCTTCCTGTTACCAGAGAAAGAAGTCCCATCATTTAATTAAAAAACAACAAAGAACAACAATAATTTCACTGTATAATTGTAAAAAGAATTGATAAACTTACATATGGCCTAGACGTTGAAGATTCCAAAAAACTTGTATAACACCAACCAGTCTTATCGCATAGGCTTCTAAAGGTCCGTTGCAACATCATCCACTCCATCTGCAGCTCATTTCTCAAAATAATGTTCAAACTGACATTGTGGAAGGTTGATTCTGAATAATCGCTCTTTCAAGCGGCGCTCTGAGACCTTTTTATGTGCCTCACACCTGCCTTCTTCATGCTCTCTCTGGTACAAGATGGACTCTAGCAACTGTGCTCCCACTACAATACTTGATATGTTAGGTTAAAAACAAATTGATCACCACTCAAACGACACCAACAATATCAAGTCAAAGTGATTACAGGCAATAAACATTCAAGGCCAACCCATGGCAATTATGGGGTGAAAGAGAATGAAAGGGCGTAGTGCATGGTGTTAACAAAGAATGAACGACAAATGACATTATCCATGTTTTGCGAGACAATTTCCATGTCATTCAACGACCAATGAGTCTCACAATGGGCTTACATTTTGTGTATTTATCTGACAAATTTCAGTTGTTTAGTGATTTTCACGTTCTTTCAATGACTTTGATATTAGTGTTTTTTATGTTGTTGTTTTTAATTATTTTGGCATGAAAGCATAACGCTTATACACATTTATATATTTGTAGCTATTCAAAGCAGAAAATGAGCTAGTGACACAGATTCTTCATTAACTCAAGCTCGTGTTTCCTCCATCCCAAGAGGGAATTTTCCAAAAGAACCTAAGAAGTTATGTTGGCTCTCAATCCAAGCTTGCAGATTGTCTCAAACTCCTATGTTGTAAGTAATGGCCCCACCTGTGCTTCCAGGTGTGAAAATAGGGTAGATAGATGATAAGTAGGTATTCCTCGGTTTATTTAGGTAGCAAACATATAAACCCTCTTTGTGGTGTTCCAACGCTATTAAACTAATGACTTCCTATCCTATAAATTTCGTTATAACACATAAGTGATATGCTATGCTCAATTTAAGAAATATAGTAATAACACATAATTGATATGTTATGTTCAACTTAAAAAATATCCGTAGTTAATATTACAGTTCTTCAACATTAATTGTTATTTAGTTTGTATTGCAGTCCTTGAGTGTTAATTATTGTTTACTTACAAAATCAATTACTTATTCAATTTCAGTCGTTTCTTATGTCTTTCACCAAGTGTTAATTATTGTTTACTTGCAAAATCAATTACTTGTTCAATTTCAATCGTTTCTTATGTCTTTCACCAATCTAATTGTCAAGTTATATAAAAAAAATTAATACACATTCATTCATTTTTAATTGAATCTCTTTTTATTAATTTTCATTCTGCAGGGATCATTAAAGTTCTATGGCATTGATCTATGGCATTGAGAATAGAACT
>JZKD02S0080018.1:11404-25215 GCA_000966675.3 Picea glauca | reverse complement strand
ATAAAGTGTTGGTTCATTTTGACTTCTGTTGAAGCCACTTTTGATCAGGTAAGTGTCAATTCTATTGTACCAAGCTCTTGGAGCTTGCTTTAAGCCATACAAGGCTTTCTTCAACCGATACACTTTGGCTGGATGCTCTTGGAATTCAAATCCAGGTGGTTGATCGACATAAAATTCTTCTTCTAAGAAACCATTCAGGAATGTTGACTTGACATCCATTTGGTATACTTGCCATTTGTGTTGTGCTGCTATGGCCAATAGAGTTCTGACAGTGTCTAACCTTGCTAATGGATCAAAAGTTCCACCATAATCAGTACCTGGTTGTTGTGATAATCGTTTGGCAACAAGTCTTGCCTTGTGCTTTTCAATCTGTCCTTTTTCATTGAGTTTAGTTTTGTAAACCCACTTGACACCAATATTTTTCTTGTGTCTTGGCAAATCAACAAGATCCCATGTCTTGTTCTTCTCAATGGAGTCAATTTCTTGGTTCATGGCTTGAACCCAGTGTGGCTCCTTAGTTGCTTCCTTGAAGGATGTAGGTTGACACGACATTAAAGCAAAAATATTATGTTGCTCAAAGTCATCCAACTGTTGATGGATTTCTCTCAAACTTCGAGTTCTCTGATTCTGTGGTTCAGAGAATGATTCTGTGCTTGAAGTTGAGTTATCTTGAGAGTGTTCAGGTTGCCTTTGTACCTGTAGTCTTGGAAGAATATTTTGAGGTACTTGTTGTTCTGAATTTTCTGCATTTTCAGAACTTGGCAACAATGGATGTTGATTGTCCACTTGCTGATTTTCTGAATCATTCTAGAATTGGTTTTCCAAAAATTGTACATCTCTGCTGAGAATTAATTTCTTGGTGATTGGATTGTAAAGCCTGTAGGATTTAGATGCTTCACTATATCCAGTGAAAATACACTTCTCACTTTAGTCATCAAGATTCTTCCTTAATTCAGAAGGTATGTGTGCATATGCTATGCATCCAAATGTCCTTAGATGAGCTACATTGAGCTTTGTCCCACTCCATGCTTCTTGGGGAACTTTCGTCTGTAGACTGGTGGTTGGTGATCTATTCAAAAGATAAAATGAGCATGCTACTGCTTCAGTCCAAAAAGTATTTGACAGATATTTCTCTTTGAGAAGTGTTCTTGCCATATTCATGATGGTCTAATTTTTTCTTTCAGCCACTCCATTCTGCTGTGGAGTATACCTTGTTGTTGCTTGCATGATGATGCCTTGAGATTTGCAGAAATTTGCAAATTCTCTCGAGTTGTATTCACTTCCTCCATCTGACCTGAGTGCTTTGATATATTTTCCACTCTATTTTTCAGCTTCTTCCTTGAATTCTTTGAATTTTCTAAATGTTTCAGACTTGTGTCTGAGAAAATAGATCCATATTTTTCTGTTGAAATCATCAATAAACGTTAGAAAGTAAAAACTACCACCTATTGACTTTGTTTGCCTTGGTCCACATAGGTTAGTGTGAACTAGTTCAAGATGTTGTCTGGCTTGATTGGAAGACTGTGGAAAACTAGTTCTCTTGTGTTTTCCAAGTATGCAAGACTCACATGGGGGAATTTGCTCTTTAAAAATAGGTAGACCTTTGACCATGGAGTTTTTNTAATCTTGCTACTGGAGCAAAGGTTTCACCATAATCAATACCTGGTTGTTGTGAGAATCCTTGGGCAACAAGTCTTGCCTTGTGCTTTTCAATCTGTCCTTTTTCATTGAGTTTGTTTTTGTAAACCCACTTGACACCAATAATCTTTTTGTGTCTTGGAAAATCAACAAGATCCCATGTCTTGTTCTTCTCGATGGAGTCAATTTCTTGGTTCATGGCTTGAACCTAGTGTGGCTCCTTAGTTGCTTCCTTAAAGGATGTGGGTTGACATTACATTAAAGCAAAAAGATTATGTTGCTCAAAGTCATCCAACTGTGGATGGATTTCTCTCAAACTTCGAGTTCTCTGATTCTATGGTTTAGAGAATGATTCTCTGGTAGAAGTTGAGCTATCCTATGAATTATCTGGTTGTCCTTGGACTTGCATTCTTGAAGGAATGGACTGAGGTACTGGCTGTTCTGAATTTTCTGTGTTTTCAGAACTTGGCAGCAAAGGATTTTGACTGTCCACTTGCTGGTTTTCTGAATCATCCCAGAATTGGTTATCCAAAAATTGTACATCTCTGCTGAGAATTAATTTCTTGGTGATTGGAGTGTAAAGCCTGTAGGCTTTAGATGTTTCACTGTATCCAGTGAAAATACATTTTTCACTTCTGTCATCAAGCTTCTTCCTTAATTCGGAAGGTATGTGTGCATATGTTATGCATCCAAATGTCCTTAGATGAGTTACATTGAGCTTTGTCCCACTCCAAGCTTCTTGGGGAACTTTCATCTGTAGACTGGTGGTTGGTGATCTGTTTAAAAGATAGATTGAGCAAGCTACTGCTTCAGCCCAAAAAATATTTGACAAGTGATTTTTTTTAAGAAGTGTTCTTGCCATATTCATGATAGTCTGATTTTTTCTTTTAGCCACTCCATTCTGCTGTGGGGTATACCTTGTTGTTGCTTGCATGATGATGCCTTGAGATTTGCAGTAAGTCGCAAATTCTCTGGAGTTGTATTCTCCTCCTCCATCTGACCTGCGTACTTTGAGAAATTTTTCACTCTGTTTTTCAGATTCTGCTTTGAATTCTTTGAATTTTGTAAATGTTTCAGACTTGTGTCTCAGAAAATAGATCCAAATTTTCCTGCTGAAATCATCAATAAACGTTAAGAAGTAAAAACTACCACCTATTGACTCTGTTTGCATTGGTCCACATAGGTCAGTGTGGACAAGTTCAAGATGTTGTTTGGCTTGATTGGAAGATTGTGGAAAACTGGTTCTCTTGTGTTTTCCAAGTATACAAGACTCACATGGAGGAATTTGCTCTTTAAAGATAGGTAGATCCTTGACCATGGAGTTTTTTTGAAGAAGACTTAGACTCTGAAATGGTAGATGTCCAAATCTTGTATGCCAAACCATTGTTTCATTCATGGTTGATGCATTCTGTGCATAAGGTTGAATCAGATTTGCAGTTCTGAGGGTGAGGGGAAACATCCTATTAGGAGTCATATAGATTTCAGAAATCAATTTTCTGTTGGGTTTTCTATCATAGATTTTGCAAGATGCTCCCTCAAAAAGTACCTTATATCCTTTTTCAATGAGTTGTCCTACACTTAACAGGGTATGTTTCAAGTCTGGAACATGATAGACATTACATATGTCTTTCTTTACATTCTGTTTAGTAAGAATAGGAGCAATTTCTTTTCCTTGAACTTTGACTAAATGATCATTTCGAAGTGTAATGTCAGAGGAGATTGAAGAATCAAGGCATGAAAGTAATTCTTTGTTACCTGTCATGTGATTGCTGCATCCACTGTCCAGCAACCAGAGATCTTTAGGTTGTTGTTCTGTTTTGTGGCCTGAGAGAAACATACCTCTTGAGGTGTCTCCTGTATGATTTGACACATGTGCTCTGCCTGAGAGCTGATCTGCCTGCTTCTTCCTACATTCAGATTCATAGTGCCAATACTTTTTGTAGTAATAGCATTGTATGCTAGTTTTGTCATTGGACCTTCTCCCTCTGCCTCTTTGAGGCTGGAAATTCTGATGTTGATATTGTTGGTTATTTCTTTGACCCTGGAAATTCTGATTTGGATATTGTTGTCTATTTCCTCCACTGGTATGAGGGTTACCTTGATTGTTCCCTCTTCCTCTACTTCTTCCTCTGCCTTTCCCTCTTCTGAATGAGAACTGAGTTTGGAAGGCATTTGAGATTGACTCATCTGTGAGATGCAGTCTTGTTTCATGTGTCACCAGAGAACCAATTAGTTAATCTGTTGAAAATCTTGACAAATCCTTGGATTCAAGGATGGCTGTTACAACCATTTCAAATTTCCTAGGTAAACTTCTGAGAATTTTCTCAACAATTCGTTGATCAGTGAGGGTTTCACCAATCAATCTTATCTGGTTCACGATTCCCATGACTCTGGTCATGAACTGATCTACAGTTTTGGACTTTGTCATCCTTAGAGTCTCAAATTGCGTCCACAAGGTCTGCAGTTTAACAGTTTTTACCCTGTCATTTCCTTGGTAGGATGTTTTGAGGATGTCCCAGGCCTATTTGGAAGTACCATCGCCTGTGATTTTCGAGAATATCGAATCATCCACAGAGTTCTGAATCCAGAATTTCGCTTTGTTTTCTTTGGTCCTCAGAGTTGCTTGAGCAATTCTCTGGGCATTTGTCATAGTAGTGAGGGCTGCTGGATCTGGTTCCACATATCCAAGATCCACTGGTTCCCAGCACTCTTGTGCTTGCAAGAAAGACCTCATTCATAGAGACCAAAATTCGTAATTCTTTCCCAAAAGAATCGGACCCTGAGTTGGTCCTAGATTGCTAGGCGACGCCATAAAAAAATTTGCAGAAAAAATAGAGGGAAAAATTCGTATTTACCTCCGATCTCAGAATCGCTGATTTGTCGGTGGCCGATGGGAGCTTATCGGGCTTGAATTGGCCCTTGGTTTCCTAGCAATGTGACCACATGCCTTGTGATAAAGCGCTACGAGATTTTTCCCATTTTTACCTTTCAAAATACCGAAAACACGAAAATTCGCCTTTGGACTTTTCAACGGTCCAGATCTGCTGATGATCGGACAGTCCAAATCTTATCGGGATATCGTGAATCGAGATTTCGCGATTTCTGATGTCGAGGTTTTCTGTCTCCTTGATTCCGGGATCGCCGATTTTTCAATGGCGCTGTCTTGTCGGGACTTTTTCCAATGGCTTCGATCTGTGACACGCGTCTTCAACTGATGGACGGTCGTGATCCCTTCTCGCGATTTCGCGATATTTTTTAATATAACAAAAAAGTCCATATAAAAAGTCCATATAAAAAGGTGTCCTTTAGTACATAAAACTAGAAAAAATAATAAACAAAATGAGTTCACAAGTTTCTCAAAACTAGATTTTCATCAAGCATGAACAACCCTAATAATCTATGAACCTTTCAACACCAAAAACATTAAAAACAACTATTTACAAAAACAACAATGAAAAAAAACAAGAAAAATTAGAAAATGTCTAAGTACCTTTTAGGACGCAAGGCACCATCCACTATTTGACTATAGAAAGTTATTTCTTCCAGAAGATCGAGTGCCTATTCGCTTCCTCATTAAATTTTCTATAGATATAGTTGAACTTGATATATGAAAATTATGAAATCAAATGATGAATCTATTTCTTCCAACAAAGCAAACGTGTCACCTGAATTTCTCTTTGATGATTCAACCATTCTATAATAGTCTTTAAATCTCCCACGACTTGCAAATGATAGATATTTAATCTGATCGCCATCAATAAAAGAGCCCATACTCCCAATAGTTCTCTGCGAGTATTCATGTCAACACCACAATTGAACCTCCAATGGTAGATGATCGACCCATTTAATTTAATCACTCCACCAACTCCACACTTTGAATTCCAATGCTGTGACGATCCATCAAACCATCCAGTGGGAATATCCATCAAAAACTAGGAAGATTGTTTTGTCTTGCTTTAGAGCCCTTAAGAACCTGAAATTCTTCAAGCAAAGCTAACACCTGAAAACATACAACTCTAACAATGACTTTCACTCCCTCATATATCATTGTGTTCATGTGTAATCACATCTGCCAGCAAATAAAACACGTAAGTACTCTAGGTGTGATAACTACAAACTCTGAAACAACTATCCAACTGCTCCAAATTCCAATCGAACCTCAACTTAAGGTGTGATAACACCTCTTTCCAAACCAGCTGAACAAATGAGCATTGTACCATTAAATGGTAGACAAATTAACCTCCCTGTAGACAAAATATACATATACCAAGACCCAAACCTCCCTTCTTCAACAAATTGTCCTAAGTTAACACCTTATTTTCCAAAAAAAATCAACAAAACAATTTAATTTTGATTAGAATATTCCAATCCCAAAAAACCCTATGCCACCACTTCAATGAACACCTCCAAAACTGAAACGATAAATCTGTATAAGCTTCCTTACCATTAACCTCCTCAAACTCTCGTTCCAAGACCAACATAACACATACAAAGTGTTTGTAAGATAAACAGTCGACCATTTGAGAGATTTGATGTAATCATCCCATTCACCTGCTAAAACGTCACAAGACCCAAATCCGCGGCCCTCATCCAATGTGACATCACCAATCTCGCTCTTGGAGGAGACACCACCTAGGAAAGATGGCTTATTTTTTTTTCCTTTTTCTCTTAGTTAATGTTTGATATAACATTATTAAATTCAGCCAATTAGGTCGATAGTTGTACGGTAGACTTAACAGAGATTAAAAAATTTAAAAATAATTTGTAACTAATCAAAGTTCCCAGTAACTTCTCGCATGATCATCCTTGCAACTCGATGTAACATCCTTCTAATTTTCCCGATAACTTGTCTCATTATTGTCCTTGCAAATAGATGTAACATACTTCTAAGTGTAACATCCATGTTTTTGCTAAAATAATAGAGTAACGAGTTTGCATTTTAAATGCTAGTTAATGTAATAAAATCTAGGCATATATATTGATTCATTGTATTGCTAATTAGTTTAAGATATTAGAAACAAATGTTATTTTCTTTGAAATACTTATAGTTAGTTTTTAAGAAAATGGTAGGATATGTAAGTTATTTAAATATTTTTTTTATATAGGATAATGAAACATTACATATATTTTATACTCAATTTTTTAAGCTTTTCAAAAAAATGTTTTATTTTGTATTCAATTTTTTTTTTTTTTCAAAATACACATAAAAATATTAGTCTTCTATTGAGTTCGGAGTCCAAAACTGCAGAACATTAGGGTTAGGGTTATTTCCGCTCCGGTGCACTTGGACGCCCTTGGTGGGGCACAATGAATCCCAACGAGGGAGGGTTGTAAATAACCTCCTATAGTCAAGAAATGACGCATGGAAACACAGGTGGGGGTTCCAGGCACCCATCCTTTGAACCACCGCCAGATCTGCGGTAGCAACTCCTCCTCGAGGGCATATTCAAAGACATGGAAATGGACTTCAACTGAAGAAAAACTCCAACTATTGCAGTGCGACCATGGATACCTAGAAAATGTATACCTCAAGTGCCAAAAGCACCAAAATATGTCATAAGCACACCTAGAATAGAAGAACAAAAGCAATAGATGCAAGACTATGCCTTAGTTCGGAAATTTCTAGGGCTATGGCCCTCTGAACATGAGCTGGTAAAATGGATACACCACTGGATGAAGCCCAAAGGCCATTACGATATCCAGTTAGGATCCAAAGGATTCTTCACAATAATATTGCACAACCTGGAGGACACAAATCATATCTTTGATGGAGGCCCTTATTTCTTCAACTCTACTGGACTCTTCTTGCAATTTTGGACAGAGAAGTTTAACCCTGAAATAGAGGACTTTGTGCATGCCCGAAATTACAGGAGTTCTGGTTGGAAGATGTACTTTCAGGCATCACAAATACCATTGGAGTATATGTTGAATCCTCGGAGGCACCAAAGCAATGAAAATACACCTTCAATGTGTGCATCTGCATCTACCTGAACATTTTAAAGCCGCTACCAAGATCCATTTCTCTGGAATACCATGATGAGGACTGGATGCAAACCATTGAATATGAACACATACCGTTGAGATGTATTAAATTTCATTACCACGAGTACCTCTTCAGATATTTCCCCTTCAACATGACAAGCAAGGATGAAAACCTAGAAACAAGCAAAAATAAAGATGGTTTCATCCCAGTAGTAGGAAGATGTAGACAAGGGGGAAGGAGAACGACAACCACAACTAATAAGGAATCGCCTTCCAACAACTCATTTGATTCCGTACAATAGCTGCCAAAGAACATGGATGCCCCACAGATCCCTCCTATAGAGAAAACACAATAAAACCAAAAGAAAGGGAAAGCAATGGACACCCCAAGTACTAAGCAAACCATTTCCCAAACAAACTTCAATACCACAGCATTGGAACCCTCTAAAGCAGAGGATGGTGATGTAGAAATGGATCTCGATAAGAAGGACGTGGTTGGAGTAGATATAGAACATCTAGAACAAGCTTACCGACAACAAAAATTATACACCATCCCTCCAAACCAGCTGAGGAAAGTCCATAAAGTCTTCCTCAACTCCACGACTGGCTCCACTACCAGATCGAGTTTAGGGTTGGGAATAAAGGGGAATATACCAAAAGAGCAATACAACATGCAAAAATATGAAAAGAAGAGAGGAAGGAAATCCACTTGGAAGCTCATACAGGAGATTGGACACTTCATGGTCAACTCAGGGCAGATCCACCAAGTGCAGTGACCATGGATAATTTCTTCAAAACCAGGTGGTCCATCTTAGCGACCTACCGACTCATCGGTTCTAACAAGCTTGGCTATCTGACAAATGTTTACGAACGAGCCACATCGAGGGACAAGAGAACCTTCATAAGGAACCTGGAGGGAATTTCCACACTCTCATCCAAAAGTAGATGGATCTTGGGAGGGGATTTTAATATGATATGTAATCGGGATGAGAAAAGAGGTAGAAGTCATCGACTTGAGGCAGAGTCAGGGAACGTTCAAGGCCTAATCGATAAGTTAGGCCTCATTGGCATAGAAACACCAAATGGACTCTTTACCTGGATGAATATAAGATCAGGAGCCCATCAGGTTGCTTTCCGGTTGGATTGCTTCTTCTTATCTGATTCCCTCATGTTGGAGGGCACAACCCTGGAATCTTGCATACTCGATGTCTATGAATTCGATCACTAGCCGATCCAACTATGGCTAGAAATTCCAGTCTCTCTAGGATGAAAACCCTTCAAATTTGAACGGTTCTTGCTCAACCACCCGTATTTTCATCAAAATTCCCACACTTGGTGGATGGAGGCATCCATATTGCATGGCTCCAAGATGTACATATTCCAACAAAAGCTAAAAAATTTCAAGCATCAACTCAAATCTTGTAATAAACAAACCTTCGATAATATATTTGAATCCCAACAAAATCTAAAGGAACAAATGAGAATCCTACAAATCCAAATCTGAGATCACAGAATCTCTGAGGAACACAGGGTGCAGGGAGAAAAAATAAGCCAAAAGATGGAGGAAAGAAAATCTAAGAAGAAATATTACGGAGGAAAAAGTCTCACATCCAATGGATACAAGAGGGTGAAAGGAACACCAAATTCTTCCACAATTCTACCCGTCAACAAATACATGCCAATCGCATTGCACAGCAGATCACAGAGGATGGGAAAACCCTCCACTCTCATGAGGACCTAGAATCAGAGTTGGTCACCTTATACCAAGATCTCTTGACGGAGCCCCTAGGAGATAGATCTCATGCCATCGCCCAAATCATGCATCATATACCCTCCATTATCATGGTGGATCATAACGACACTTTTCTAAGGCCTATTGTGATTGAGGAAGTGGACCAGGCACTCCATGAAACTCCAATAGGAAAATCTCTTGGGCCGGATGGTTTCACTTCATAATTTTTTCATCACTACTGGAAAATGGTAAGGGAGGAGGTTTGGGAAATTATTGAAGATTCTAGAGCTTCTGGCCAAGTCCTTCTAACCCTTAATGCCACCTTCCTTACCCTTATTCCCAAAGAGGATCAAGTCATCCACCCAAACCATTTTTGACCTATCGCTCTTTGCAATGTCATCTACAAACTCTTAACAAAGGTGATAGCTTGGCGCCTCAAGCCTATCCTTACCTTCATCATTTCTCCAGAACGATCAGGTTACATAGAAGGAAGGAAAATATTGGATAGCGTTATCATGCCTCATGAAGTTATCCATTCTCTACAGAAAAGTTCTACTCCAGGTATGTTGCTAAAACTAGATCTTTCCAAATATTTTGACAAGATAAGATGGGGTTATATGCACTATGTTCTCTTAGCCTTTGGTTTTGAATATTCATGGGTTAACTAGATCATAAATCTAACCTCCTCTTCTTTCTTTTCAATCCTCATCAACATAGTCCCATATCACCCTTTCTCACCCACCCGTGGAATCAGGCAAGGGGATCCTCTATCTTTGTTCCTCTTCATAATCATGCTGGAAGGTCTAAGAGGATCCATTCAAGCCTCAATAGCCAACCACACTCTGGCAGGACTACCGTTTCACAACATCGATCCTTCGATCTCTCACAGTAAATTTGTCGATGATACTTTAATGATGGGATCCCCCACGGTCCAGGAAGCTCGAAAAATCCTCTCCATTGTTAAAACCTTCTGTGACACCTCTCAAATGGATATTAACAAAGACAAATCCTAGATATTCTTATTTAACACCCCGATGTCGATTCAACTCCACATTATCGTGATCTTGGGTTTCACTTGAATCTCCCTTCCATCCAAATATCTGGGTATTCCCCTCCCCGACAAAGCCCTCAGGAATAGCTCCTGGGAAAGTCTCCTCACTTCCATTTCAAAAATACTTTCTTCCTGGACCTATTGTGCTCTCAATCTCCCTAGTCACCTTATCCTCCTCAAGTCTGTGTTGGAAGCCTTGCCCATCTACACCTTTTCGGCCCTTGCAGCTCCCAACTTTGTTCTCAATGCTATCAGAACCCTATAAAGAAACTTTCTTTGGAAGGCAGTCAAGACAGGGAAAAAAATGGCATTTATCAGTTGGGATAAACTTTGCAGACCTAAGGCACAAGGGGGCTTAGCGATAAAAGATCCGACAATTATGAACAAAGTCTTGAGTGCCAAAATTTGGTGGAGATGGTTGAAGAGACCTCAATATCTCTGGGCCAAGATGTGGAGAATAACGTACACACCCAACACTACTAAAAGGAACTTAATTAGATGGAATGGAGACACCTCAGGCTCTTTGATATGGATGGAGGCTAGGAAGAATCGAATATTAGTGGTCAGTCACACCTTCTGGGAAATTCATAATGGACAAACAACCTTCTTATGGAACGACTTATGGCAACAATTACCTATTCTCATGCAAGATGTCTGGGCTGATACCTTTGTCACATCGGCTATCTAAGAGGTAATGAAAAAAGTGGTAGAATACTAGCAGGAAAATTCCATGGATGCCACTTGGAGATGTTGGAAATCAACTAGAGAGGACCTTCACGTCGAAGACCACATGGACCTACAACCTTGGTATGACTTGATCAGTTCCAAGAAGATTCAAATTCTACAAGGAGAGGACATCCTGCGATGCAGATATTCTTCATGGGGAATTTTCAATATCCAAGAACCTTACACCATCAAGGTGACTTCCAATCACCCTCCTCGAGGGAAAGTCTGGTCTAAAATATGGTCTCTCAAGCATTGGAACAAAGTCAGTACCTTTCTCTGGTTGGTGATTCGTGGTATCATTCTCACCTAGGATAATCTCATGAAATGGGGGTTCACAAGGCCTTCCATATGTCTGCTCTGCTTGAAGGATGCAGAGTCACAAAATCAACTGCTAAACCTCTGCACCTACAGCTCCCATGTGTGGGATCAATGCACGTCCATCATGCGCACTTCATATCGTAAGAGGGAAATTCTCAACACAAATATTGAAGAGTGGTAGGATGTGGCCTTCCAATCACCTATTTTGAACCTCATATGGAAGCTACACCCTGACTTCATGCTTTGGAAACTTTGGAAGGAGAGAAAGAAAATAATTTTCAGGAACACTCAGAGAGACTGGCAATTCTGTCGGAACCAAAGTTGGACCAACATCAGAGATACAGTCATCCTACAGTACTGGTCTGAAGTGGGCCTGATCTCTCTAAATCGAGAACAGAGCATCATGGATAGATGGAACCTAGCACTCAAACCGAGATCACCCATCACTCCTCAGAAATATATGTTGAAGGATAGCCCCTCTCATTGGTCCGCTCTGCCTGAAGGTTTCATCAAGATGAACTTAGATTGGGCATCCAAAGGAAACCTGGGTGCAACAGGCTTCAGAGTGGTCTTCTGAACCCAACAAGGGAACATAATGCTTATCTCTGTGGGAAGCATGGGTCACACAACGAACAACGTGGTATACTTCTGGGGTCTTTCAAAAGGACTGCAAATAGTTCTAGCACGGGGTTTTCACAAACCAATTGTGGAAGGTGACTCGCAAATTTTGCTCAACCTCTTTGGGAAAATTATGAATGGAGCGGATCCAAAAAAAAATTCTCCTTATTAGTGAATCTCATATGGGCTCAGGATTATTGCAATGCTCATCCGAAACTACCAATTTCTCATCCTTTCACATATGATACAGAAAGAAAATTAGATTGAAGATGATATATCCAACATTGGTGTTCCCTTGGATGGAGAGGACCTTCTTTTCTAGGCTTCCACCCACCATATGCATCCCACTCTCCAGCATTGTTGAGATAAGGCTCTGGCCATCGATAATCCCGCGAATGGGGTGTTAGTGCAAGACAGGTGTTGCAAGGATGGGAATGGCGAATGCCAATGAGGAAACAACCATGTGACAGGCGTGTTCCCCTCCCTACCTCCAACACCATGAAATTAAGTCCTATTCATTGCTACCATAGCGCCATTAATCCTAGTGCGCTCTACTCTGGCGTCCAGTTTGTTCGATGGATCTGTCATTAATCTAGTCACCTCTATGCGTGTGTGTCCTCCCTTCTCAACGATATTCAAACCATGAAGTTCACCAACAATGTCTCCATCTCCATTTTGTTTTGTCAGCACCTTCCTACGACCCACGCCTTCGTCGAGTGCTCTTCGTCTTTCCTAGCCTTTTCCTTGTGCTCAGTCATCACTGTTCTACTCCAACCATGTCGAGAATATGAGGGAAGTCCAAACATGGTTCGGTGTGGAAAAAAAATTGGTAGCGTGTGGAAATTAGACCTCCACCTTCCCCTACACCCTCGCATAGCTCATTACCCTCCTCGCCAGCCTCATAGGATCAGTCTTCCCATAGTCTCAGTGGTCTCCCACCTCTGTCCTCACCCAATGCTTGTAGAATTGAATGGTTCGACCTCCTGGGGAACTCATCGGGCTTCAACCCAGGGCCAATACCAGACCTGGCCTCCTCTTCGTATCCCACCCCAATCGACCCTCCCAACTCTATTGAACACTCTGTGCCTATGCCTTTGCCAGTGCAATTGCCACTAGTCCATTCTCCACGTGAATGTTTCACTGATGGCCATGGAAAACATTAAGAGAAACCTCACTCTTGCTCAGACTGTGCTAATTGCACAAAGGTACAGGATGGCCTTGCAATTCTTCAAGGCCTGGTGTTCGAAGTGCGTAAAGAAGTGGATGACGTGTGTTTTCGATTGGAACTCTTGGATGGGAAGGGGACAAACAGTCGATATTGGTCCAAGCTTCGCATAGGTCTCTTGTGGAGGATGTATCTCCAGACACAGATCCAACGCTCAAGCCATCTTCTTGGGACACAACGCCACGTTACAAGGCCACAACTTGAGCAACACAGGTGTCCTTTCGCATGGCCTGTTGGTTGTTTTGAGTCTATTTTGACATTTGTCACTTTCAGTTATATTTTTTCATGTTTGTCTTATATCATTCTTAGAGGGTATAGTAATACGAGTGAATCAGTTTCCCCTTGGAGTGATTCCACTCCAGATTCTTATTGATGTCTTATGACTAGCTTTTGAAAAACTGGTTTGGAAACTGGGAGGTTGGCTAAATTGTTTTCCCCACTAGGAAATTCAGTAGTTCCAATGTAGGATAAACAATCCAAACTTCAAATTTTTTACTCGAAAAGGATTTTTATAGAAAACT
>JZKD02S0080007.1:0-25215 GCA_000966675.3 Picea glauca | reverse complement strand
TTGTATTAGAACTTTCGGTCTTGGTCGAAGTCTTCGGGTCCCCTTGGAGGTGGGTCGAGTGAGTCCTCCTAACTGTGTCTCCTGTAGAGGTCGTGTCGTCCTTGATCTCGAAGTATGGGGTGTTGTGATGCGTAGTCGGTCTGTGTCGGGCGGGATATAGTCTCCTCTTGCAGCATAGTATGTATGTCTGTGTGTAACCCGGGGAAGGAAATCCAATGTCGTATCAAGAGTCTCGGGCTGTTTAAAGGCACAGTTCCACTCTTGCGACTCTACTGACAGATCCTTCCTTTCGTGACAGTACTGTGCCTAATCCTTGGTGTCTGTCTCTGCCTGTAGCCTTGTTGTCCGCCTCCTGTTCGGGGCATTGCTTCTTGTCGTTGTTATGCCATGTCGGGTCGTCTGGATTGTGTCCGTCTTACTTGCGTCCTGTTGGTCCAAGGTTGACATAGAGTCTAGGGGGATGTTTCTGCTGCACACGCGCACACACTGTAACAAAAGAGAAAAATTTTCACCAGTTGACTGTGTAGTTATCCTTAGCTAGGAGGGGTGTTACACCCCAACACCTCCTTTTCTATGAAAAAAGGATGGTTATTCGGTTGGGTGATGGGCTATATGTGGTGGATCAGTTGGGAAACTACCTAATAGCCCGTAATCTCAATGAATTGCTTGCAACTTTTGCAAGTATATGCGGGTTGTAATGGTGCAGCTGGCATATGTACATAGGCTATAGTGGTGAAACATGTGTGTGTATGGGGGAAGTAGTGGTGTAGGGTGCGTACGTCTTCAAAAAGTGTTTTTAAGAAGAGAAACTCAGTGATGGCTTGGAAAAAATGGCAAGTAAGAGGGCCTGATGCTAGGTATGCACATGAAGAGAAATTTAGGGTTATGAAAGACTAGCACCTATCAACAAAAAACCATGGGTTATCACAAAGCCACAATAGATTACAAACCAAAAAAATGCTTAAATATCAAATGTTGAATCCAAAGGAAGAGACTTGTGCAGCTTGGTATACATCTTGCAAAATGCTTTACTAATGCAGGAGAATCGCCAACAAAGCGTGAGGTGGAAGACAACTAAGCACCTAACGTGCATTTTGAAGTGAATTTTAAAATTTTAGAGAAGGAGTATCACGCAAATATTTGAAAGGATTGTAATTAAATAAAATCTTTAATGTTTTGGAGTTGGATGATCACATAAGATCATTGGAGATTGCATTTTTCTTTAATGAAGTTGCATGTAGTACAAATTCAATGTGTTTGATCTTATCTGTATGTCACAAATATTTATTATAAGAAATCCTAAGTAGTTGAAAGCCTTTAATTTGATAGGATAGCTCAAGAATAGTTGGAGGGAAAAGGCTCGAAGGGACCCTCTTGTATAAAGTTTTTTATTGTTTCCCATAAGTGGTTGTTGGCATTCTAGTTGTTGAGAGGTTGTTGAATCTACTGTATATGCTGTAGAAGTTGTTGAAGCTTGTTAGAGTGTATGATCACATGTACATGTCATTTGAATGAATATAACAAAGGAGAATTGTTCCAAATGTCTGGTGTTGTTGTGTATATATGAATAAATGAATGGTAGACTTTCTGTTTATTAGAAATTCTCTGTTATTTATTTTTCTTGTGTTTATAAATGCATTTTCATGGATGAATGTATGAATCTGTGAAGATTTAGATAATTTTCAATCATTTCTCTTCTATGAGAAATTGCAAGTGTACATAGTGTCTGCAAGGAGTGCATTGAAAGAGTATATTTTGACTCATAAGATCAGAAGAGATAGCATGGAACTTATGTTTGCAAGGAGTGCATAGTCTCCTTTAATAGATTAAGCCGAGGGAGGTTGGTTGCAAGGTATGTGAAAAATCGATACTTAGTTGGGTATCAAAGGAGTCATTTTGAAGAAGTTCAGAGTGTTGGGGAGAAGCAAGTCCAAGAGAGGTAACTTGGAGTTGTGCATGCAGAGAGTGCATATTGTCTGTAAGGATTGCGCGACAGAATATTTTGACTTAGAAGCTCAGGAGGAAGAGTGGTGAGAAATATTCAAAGGAAGGATTCCTTTAAGGTTTCCCAACATTAACAAGAAAGATCCGTCCAGGAGGGACTGGGATCATTCCAAACCATCAGATCTGGGGAAGGTTGCACAGAGCTTATTCATGACACATTTTGTCATTTTGGAGTTCAAAGTGTTTAAAGTGTTGAGAAGTGAAGTCACAAAGTGATCTTAACCGTTGGTCGTAAGGAGGACATGTGGCCACAGATTATAAAATCTGAGAGATAGAGGTCCATATTTGCGTATGGAGTAGGTGAAACATTAATGAAGTCGCAAAACCTGAAGTACAACTGGACTATCAGATCCAGGGAGACACGTGACAGAGATCCATGCATTCGGGGAAAGTGTTTTGGTAGGAAACAAAGGTGAAGGTTTCAATATCACTGAATCTCGAATTTACGAAGGCGTTGTCTGAGGTTATAGCCTATGGTCACATAGGAGAAAGAGTCTAGCATGGGGCTAGTACTCATACATTGGTGTCGCTAAAGTGCTAGAGAGGGGAATAGCAGGAAGTTTGAGCTTGCAAGTGACATAAAAGGGGCCTATGTGTATTAATTGTTCAGAGTCTATTGAAGGCCCAAAGAACCAATTCGTTTCAAGCAGTTTGAGGATCCAAGACTGGGAGTTCGTAAAATCCCCAGCAGGGAAGGGGGATCACAGTAGAAGTTCTATCATATCCTGAATTTGTTTTAGGTAAAGGAGAGAGGAGACAAGGAAGTATACTGATATCATCAAGTGGTATCAGATACTTCAACACAATTTCACTTAGGAGACGTGCATAGCCACATGTAGAAATAGAGTTATGGAGAGGGAGATGAGAGAATTGCAAGCAAGAATGGATTCCATGGAAACAACACAAAGGAGAGCACCTGATGCTGGAGACATCAGTGATGAAGATAATGAATAAGTGGAAGTTGAAGAATTTGTAGCAGAGGATGTTGTAGAAGAATGCTTATTGATAGTGGTTGTCAAGTTGGGAGATAGATAAAAGATAAACATCACAATGTATGAAGGTAATTTGGATGTTGAAGAGTTGTTGGATTGGATAATATCCATGGAAATTTACTTCGACTATGAAGATGTCGATGAGGATAAAAAGGTGAAGCATGTTGTCACCAAGTTAAAAGGACATGCAATACTATGGAGGGATGAACTGCAGGCTGACAGAAGGGGCAAAGGAAAACAAAATATTCAGAGTTGGGATAGAATGGTAGCCAAGATAAAGGATAAATTCATACCCAAGAACTACCAGATAAATCTATTCAAGATATTATAGAACCTGAGAAAGAAGGGAATGATAGTTAAAGAGTACACAAAGGAGTTCTATAGACTAAACATCAAGGATGGAAAAAGAGAGAGAGATGAAGAGAAAGTTTCCAGGTATATCAATGACCTAAGATATGAAATCCAATATGAAATCAACATGATGACAGTAAGGAAAGTGGAATATGCTTATTAGATTTCACTGAAAGAAGAAGAAACGTTGGCTATAAAGCAGAGTCAATAGAGAAAAGGACGAAGTCCAAAAAGAGGCAAAGGAATTTCCCATGACAAGGCACAGAAGCCCAAAGGTGAGACTGAGAAGCCACATAGTCTCTCTCAAAGAGGAAGAAGTTCCTGAGGGAGATAGAGTGGTGGTAGAAAATATTTTCTTAGAGGAAGAGAAAGAGGCAGAGGAGGAGAGGTGAAGTGTTATGCCTATGGAAAGACATGAGACATGTATTGTGAATCCCACAAGAGAAATAAAGAAGGAGGTGAAGCTCACATTTTGGAAGCGCAAAAGCAAGATGTTGAAGCAGAAGGCACAAAATATGGGATGTCTTTGATGATAAAGAAGGTTCTCTTAAAGCCAGAGCTAGAGGTTGAAAAGTCGTTGCAGAGGAATAGTTTGTTTAGGACAACTTGCAAGACTAAAGACAAAGTATCCAAGGTGATAATTGACAGTGGGAACACTGATAATTTAGTATCCACAGATATGGTGGATAAATTGGATTTGGATACAATTGTAGATCCAATTCTATATGAAGTCTCATGGATGCAGAAAGGTCATCAAGTAACAATAACTAAACAATGCCTTGTTGAATTTAAAATAGGAGGGTATAGAGATGAGATTCTGTGTGATGTGATTCCCATGGATGTATGCCATGTTTTGTGTGGAAGACCATGGCAATATGACAAGAATGTCATTCATGATGGGAGAAAAAATACTTATACTTTGGAGAATAATGGTAGGACACACATGTTGCTTCCAATTAAGGGGAAGAAAGTGAAGGAAGAAGTCAACACGAGTATACTTCTCATAAGTGGGAAGGAACTCCTGAGTGAATTTAATAGGGAACATGAGATGAAGTTTGGTGTAGTGAGGAAACAAAAAGTTATTCTTACAAGTACTTATATGGAGGATCTACCTCAAGATGTTCAGAAACTGTTAGAGAATTTTGTTGACATAGTAGTGGATGAGTTTCCAATATCATTGCCACCTATCAAAAGTATCAACCATCACATTGACTTAATACTAGGAGTGAGTCTGTTGAACAAAGAAGCATACAAATTGACACCTCAAGAGAATGAGGAGGTAAATAAACAAGTCCATGATTTGATGGACAAAGGTTTGTTCAGAGAAATCTTGAGTCCATGCGCATTACCAACTGTATTGAGTCCGAAGAAGGATAGAGGATAGAGAATGTGTATAGACTGAAGAGCCATAAACAAGATCACCACCAGGTACAAATTTCCATTGCCAAGGATGGATGACTTAATGGATTTCTTAAGTGGAGAGAACTATTTTAAAAAGATAGATTTGAAAAGTGAATATCACTATATAAGGATGAGATAAGGAGATGAGTGGAAAACATCCTTTGAGACAAATGAGGGATTGTATGAGTGGCTTGTTATGCCATTTTGTTTAAAAAATGCCCCGAGTATTTTTTTGTGGTTGATGAATGAAGCGTTGAAGGATTTTATTGGTAATTTTGTGATTGTATATCTATATGATATATTGGTCTTCAGTAGAACTAAAGAAGAGCATTCGAGGCACTTAACATTAATGATGAGGAGGTTGCAGTGGGAAAGGCTGCTAATAAATTTGAAGAAATCGTCTTTTATGAAAACAAAACTCATTTACTAGGGTTTTGTGATATCTTCGAATGAATTGAATATGGATCCCGAGAAGGTGAAATAAATCATAGAATGGTCGTCCCCAAGGAGTATATTTGAGGTAAGAAGATTCCATGGATTAGCGATTTTCTATCAAAAGTTCATTAGAAATTTTAGTGAGATTGACGCACAAATGATGGATATGGTGAAGAAAATACATAAGTATTTCAAATGAACAGAAGAGGCTGAGAAAAGATTCAATATATTTAAGGAGAAGATACCATAACAACCGATTCTGGTCTTGTCAGATTTCGAGAAGACATTCCAAGTGAGATGTGATGTGAGTGGAGTTTCAATTGGAGCGGTCTTAAGCCAAGATAATAGACATGTTGCATATTTCAATGAGACATTGAATGATACTAAGAGAAAGTAATCCACATATGATAAAGAGTTTCATGCCATAATTCAAGCCATAAAGAAATGGAGGCACTATCTTGTTTCAAAAGAGTTTGTTTTGTATAGCGATAATCAGGCTTTACAATTCATAATCAAGCAGGAGAAGTTAAAATAGAGACATGCTAAGTGGATAGAATTTATAACAAATTTCACTTTTTTCATTAAACAAATTTCTGGTAATGCTAAAAGGGTTGTTGATGCATTGAGCAGGGGATGTCTAATTCTACAGGATTTCAAGTAAAAACCTTGGAGTTTGAACACATTAAGGAAATGTATTGTGATGATCCAGATTTCAAAGAGGCATATGAAGCATGTGTGAATCCTATGCTTAGAGACAATAGTCAGTGGACAAAGTATTGGATTCGAGATGGATTGTTGTTCAAAAGGTGTTAGTTGTGCATACCAAAGTGCTCGATGAGAGAGAATTCACTGAAGGAAAAGCATAGTGGATGTCTAACCGGACATTTCGGCCATGACAAAACATTTGCAAAGTTGAACGGTTCACACTATTCACCAGGTATGAGGGTAGAGGTGAAGAAGTTTTTGAAAATATGTAATATTTTCCAATATGCAAAGGGAAAGAAACAAAATATTGGGCTGTATCAACCATTTCCTATTCCAAAGAGGCCTTGGGATGTAATAAGCATGGATTTTGTGTTGGGATTTCCAAGGACACAAAGAGGAAGTGATTCCATATTTGTGGTAGTTGATGGATTTTAAAAGATGGCACACTTTATCCCATGCTAGAAGACCAGTGATGCAACACATGTTGCTAAATTTTTTTTCAAGGAAGTTGTGAGACTTCATGGGTTTCCCAGGAGTATTTTCTCAGATAGAGATACCAAATTCGTTGGTCATTTCTAGAGAATTTTATGGAAGAAGTTGGGAATAGAACTATCCTTTAGTTCTGCATATCACCCTCAATCAAATGGATAGACTAAGGTGGTGAACCAGAGTTTAGGATATTTTCTAATAATTTTAGTCACTAAACATCATAGTCAGTGGGATCAAATTCTAGCACAAGCAGAGTTTTCATACAATGACTCAGTAAACATAAGTACCAGAAAGAGTCTATTTCAGATAGTATATGGAATGAAGCCAAGGGGAGGGTCAAAGTTAAGAGATCTATAGAAGAGTGAATTTAGAAGAGCTAGAGCCAAAGACTTCGTTGCATAAATGTAGGAGCTTCATAATTAGATCAAAGAGCAGTTGAAGAGGAGCAACAACGAATATAAACGCAGATCTTATCAACATAGGAGAAAACTTCAATTTGAAGTAGGAGATCAATTTCTAGCACATATCAGGAAGGAAAGGTTTCCATGAGGAACATATAACAAACTAAAGCTGAAGAAGATAGGATCGTGAAAGATCCTAAGAAAATTTGGTGAGAATGATTATGAGATAGAACTACCAGAAGATGTGGGCATATCACCCATATTCAAAATTTTAGACATGTATCATTACAGAGAATATGCAACCATAGTATCAGAAGATCAGAAATATATTCAATGGGAAAAGAAGATGCCTATAGCAGAGAAGCCGCAGATGATGAAGAATGTAGATCGTGGGATAGGTAAGAAGATTAGGAGGAAAACACATTTTGAGTATTTGGTAAAATGGAAAGGACTCCCAATAGAAGATGTTATTTCGATAAATGAAGTAGATATATAGAGGCATGAAAAGTCAGTGCATGAGCTCATGGATAGGAGTCCATGAAATTTTCAGCCAAAGGAGTATGATGCAAGAGCATCACCAAAAACGTGTGCATGGAGGACAACTAAGCACCTAGCGCACATTTTGAAGTGAACTTAAAATTTTTAAAGAAGGCGTATCACACGAATATTTGAAAGGATTTCAATAAAAGAACATCTTTAATGTTTTGGAGCTGGATGATCGCATAAGATCATTGGATAATGTATATTTCTTTAATGAAGATGCATGCAATACAAATTTGATGTGTTCAATCTTATCTGCCTGTCACAAATATTTATTGTAATAAATCCTAAGTAGTTGAAATCCTTTAATTCAATAGGATAGCTCTATAATAGTTGGAGGGAAACGGATCGAAGGGCCCCTCTTTTATAAAGCTTTGTATTGTTTCCCATAAGTGGTTATTGGCATTCTAGTTGTTGAGAGGTTGTTGAATCTATTGTACACACTATAGAAATTGTTGATGCTTGTTAGAGTGTATGACCACATGTATACTTCAGTTGAATGAATATAATAGAGGAGAATTCTTCCAAATGTCTGTTGTTGTTGTGTCTATCTGAATGAATGGATTGTAGACTTTTTGTTTATTATCAATTCTCTGTTATTTCTTGTTCTTGTGTTTTTGAATGCATTTACATGGTTGCAAGTGTGCATAGTTTCCGCAAGGAGTTCGTTGATAGAGTCTATTTTGACTCATAAGAACATAATAGATAATGTTGAACTTATGTTTGCAAGGAGTGTACAATCGTCTTCAAGATATTAAGCCTAGGGAGGTTATTCGCAAGGTGTTTGCATTATCGATACTTAGTTGGGTATCGAAGGACTCATTCTGAAAAAGTTCAGAGTGTTGGGAAGAAGCAATTCCAAGATAGGTAACTTGGAGTTGTGCATGCAGAGAGTGCATATTGTCCATAAGGAGTGCAAGACAGAGTCTTCTGACTTAGAAGCTCATGAAGAACATTGGCGAGAAATATTCAAAGGAAGGAGTCCTTTAAGGTTTTGCAACATTAACGAGCGAGATTCATCTTGGAGGGACTAAAATCATTCCAGACTGTCAGATTTGGGGAAGTTTGTATGGAGGTTAGTCATGAGGCATTTCAATATTTCAGAGTTCGGAGTGTTTAAAGTGTTGAGAAGCGAAGTCGCAAAGTCCCTAAGTCATGAAGTGATCTTAACCATTGTTTGTAATGAGGACATGTGGAAGCGGATTAGAAAATACGGGAGATAGAGTTCTGGATAATTTGCGTGTGGAGTGGGTGAAATATTCATGAAGTCACGAAACCCAAAGTACAACTGGACCGTCAGATCTAGGGAGACACGCTACATAGATCCACACATTCAGGGAAAGTGTTTAAGAAGGAAACAAATGAGGAGGTTGAAATATTGTTGAAGCCTGAATTTGCAAAGGGGTTGGCTGAGGTTATAGCCTTCGGTCACGTAGGATAAAGATTCTAGCACAAGGCTAGTACTCACACATTGGTGTCACTAAAGCGCTAGAGAGTGGAATAGAAGGAAGTTTGAGCTTGCAGGGGACATCAAAGGGGACTGTGTGTATTAATTGTTCAAGGTATATTGAAGGCTCTAAGAACCAATTCAGTTCAAGTTTGAATATCCAAGACCAGGAGGTCGTAGAATCCCCAGGAGGGAAGAAGGGATGCATCATTTATCATCTCCCCTTATCTTTCTTACCAGATTAACTCTTCAAAAGAAGTAGATTTTGCAGACAAAGGGATTTATAATGTTTTCACATCCAAGACGAATCTCTTGCAAGTTGGTGACAGATGCCATAATTTAACAGTGGAAAAAACATTACAAGCTATTGCCAAATTTGGACTAAAGGTATTTACAATGGCACTATTGGAGCCCATCTGGTCAAAGACGTGCAAAGAGCAGGAGGGATTCTTATCTTAAGAGATTTACAAACTTACAGACTAAGAGTAGCAAAACCTCTTTCTGTCGACATTATGGGATAAAAGATATTAAGCATGCCACCTCCTTCTTTTGGTGGTTCTAGTGATACTAGCCTTGAACATTTTTTCAAGTTGTGGAGTGCCTTCAACAATTAATGGAATAGTATGCCTACATCAAACAATTGAAGAATTTAAACACATGTTTTCCTTAAGAATGAATCTGGGTGATCCATAATTTGTGAACATTACAAATGTTTTATCTGATATGCTCTCTCCAAAGTTTCTTGCTGAGCTAAGGAAAACTATATATGATAATATGATGGTCAACTCTACAACATGAAATATGGAGAGTGTCTCAAGCAATCGATAAGGTTGCACAAGTTCTGCATGGTTGTTACTTCATGGAGGAAATGGAGGGTGTTTGTCTTCTAGCTTGTGGTGGAGAATTCCAAGGGTTCGACAAAACATTTACAGGAAGGAATCTGAGCATGTGGAGAGATATCTTGAACAGTTCCAATCATCTTGTCAAGCATTTATAAGACCATTTTCTTGGGCAGGAAGATGGTTTGGAGGCATAAAAAAATGTTGTTGCCTTTGATTTTGATGGTTGTCTTGTCCAAAATTCTGTCAGGATAAAAGGAATAGCTGGGAGAATCAACGACTACAATTATGTCGATATTGGTTTTGCTAAGGATGTTAGTTTGAAGTTTCCTTCATCTGATGGACGTTTAGAGACAAGAGCTCAAATTTTATGTGTTATCATTGATATTTCTTGCAAATTTTTTTAGCTTAGTTAGTGATGTCATTCCCCAATCAGATGTTGATTTTAATTCATTCACTATCAATCTTCTTCAGTTTACAGCTGAGAAACTGGACCGGGATCCTATTCCAGAAGCACAAAACTTCTACTTGCAAACATCAAAAAGGATGCATACATAGCTGTCATGAAGATATTCATAACTTCAAATAAATATGGCTTTGTTGAGCACCTTTTGGAGTGATAAGGTGTGGATTTTACTTCATAACCAAATAATTATATTTCAGATATTTTCAGGGCACTACAAAATGTGCTACGAATTCTTGAGGCACTGTAGAATGTGCTACAAATTCATGTTATGGAGTTTTCAAAGGAGCTGTGGTTGCCTAGTGTCAATATGGATATTTCTAGTTGCTAGAAGGTCAATTATGAGATCGAGGGCCACGTTTCAAAGGGATAAGTTATCAAAAGAGACATTTCATCAGCATAAAGAAATGTTAGGGGCATGGCCAGCATGACCCTTGTTTTTATCATTTAGTTATATTATGTTATCCGCATGTTACCTTTTATATTTTGAGGGCAGAGGATTTGATGTGAGGTAGGTTATTCGAATTATAGTGTTGTCACTGAAAACAAAAGATATAAATAGACTATTGCAAGTCTGATAGAGGGTTAGAACGAGCTAGGGGAAAGCGGGATTTTGACCCAAAGGAATTCAGAGTGTTATCACTGTGTTCTTTTTCCTTTCTCTGTATTTGTTCAAACTTGTGATTCCTTATCAATGGAGATCAATTTTTCCTTTTTTTTTTGTATTCCTTTGTGTACTAATGTTTAATGTGTGATTGATTTACTCTTGTTCTGATTCATATGATGATTGAATGAGGTCTTTGTTCTTTGCATTGGTGATTTCAAATTTATTAATACACAAATGTTTATTATGATTTGACTATCTGAAAGTGATGGAAGTATCTCTGACATGTTCATGTCACAATTTTCTTTTCCTCATCCATTTATCAATCCTATTGTCTGATATGAAGTTGCTAAGGCCACTTTTGTTGAAGGATATAGTTGGGAATGTGTACAATAGATGAATTTGATTGTCCTTATGGTCAAATCCTTGTGACTTTAAAGCTTATATTTCAATATTAAATTAGAATTCTTTGCATGTTACCAAGATCACTTGATTACAGTCTAGGGTGAATCTTGGAGTGATAACACCAACTTGATGAGTCTTTGTGACCTACCAGTCTTTGGCACTATTGGAGAAGTCATTTGGTGCAGAAAATTCATTATCATCCAGGTGCACAACAAAACCTTATGGTTAGACCAGCCCTATCCCATCCATATAGAGGACATTCATAAGGTCATCGGGTTTCCCATGGAAAGTCAGGATGTTATAGTCGACTTCCAAGGCTCTAGGAAAGATGGATGGAAAAATGTTCAAATTAGCTTATATGACAAATATGGAACTAGGAAAGGAGGTTGTGGAGCACACATTACACTGATCAACAATGAGAAGGTATACATGGCCTACTATTTGATTGTTGGGAAATCAATGAATAATTACACGAAAAATGAGTGCACCCTTGATGCCATAGCAGTAGAAGAATGCAACAAAATTGGTGCACCATCAAATAGGTATAAATATTTTCTCACAGAGATGTTCAAGGATTATGCATATTCACACAATAAGGTTGAGTATTTCATATATGGATACTTATTAGTAGCATTCCCTATATGAAAGTGGTAGTCACCATATGTCCACAACATCTCTCACACATATGATGACCGTATTGCCAAATTCTTTGACCCTTGGCATATTTTCACTTCGACCACCAATGAGACCGATCACACTGCAACCTTTTCATAGTGGTATAACAACCTCATCACCGAAACACAAAGGCCATGAATCCCACAGTCATTGTTGAATTGACAATATCACAACATCTGGTTTGGGATGAGCCACGACAATACGTTTATGCGACCTATTGAAGCTACTCCATCTCTTTTCCATATGAACCCTTATCCATTTTATCTGTATGAGTTAGAATTTTAAAATGAAGTCACCTCTTGGCCATGTGTCAACATTGAAAAGAAGAGGTCAGGATTCTCCTACACAATTCTTGCCATCGTACAACGATCATCTCCTGTGTAGACATTTGGTTGAAAGTATAACTCAGCCAAGCAAGACAAGACACCTTCCATATCAATGTAAGGGGATGAAAAAGGTGAAGAAGACGTGTTACTTGGGGGGTCAGTTCATATTCCATTCTCCTCTATCTCAGACAACACCACTATATCGGGTAAGAATTTCTGTGAATTCCTTACTTATGTTTTCCCTTGAAATAATTCACACACCGACTCACCCTCCAAGTCCATCATTGAACCCATTGTCACTTCCATGACTCCATTGTTTTCCCTTCCACCTCTGACCAATACTACTACTACTCTAATTCACACCACTAGCTCCCTTCCCTCATCATCCACTATGATCCCCATTCTTGATGACCCCCTAATGATACAAAAATCTACCCCCATATTTGAGGAAATACCTATCCAACAACATACCTTACACGTTGATGTCCCATTCATGACTCCATCATCCCCTACTCACACCCATTTCAACATCACCTTTCCAGAGTCTACCATCCCCTCTGCTGCAACTACTGACACCACCATCCCCATAGCATCTGCTCTTCCCCAGGTTTCATAGATCCAAGTCCCTCTGGACACACAACTTAAAATTTTTCTTCATTTCAACCCAAATACATGGCTAAAGGTACACATGAATATGGACCTAGATGTTATAGATACATAGATGGATGCCTAGGAAGACACACACTTGTCTCACAATGACAATTTCATCAAGGAACAACTTGCACCCATTCTATAGGACCCCCAAAAATGTCGATCTATCCTCTGGTTTGTTATAGAAAGATTTTCCTCACCCCATTCAACTTGCTCAGAATGCCATTTCCATTTCTCTATGTAGACTTGAAGTCCCATTTTTCACTTCCCAGAGCTAAAAAATAACAGTTTTCCACATATATGTGCCCTAACAGTTATACAACATGTGTACACGCATGTTTCACCACTACAACCCATGTACATAGAGTTTGGTGTTCAAAATTAAAAATTGCTTTGGGATTTCATGTCACATCACAAGATCCATTATTCTTTGATATTCCATATACTAGAAACATTCTGAATCGTCCCTTCAATTCCATTTGAAGGCTATAAATTGGGCCATATCCAAAACATGGAAGGGTAGAGAATTCAACTTTTGAGAGAAAAGATACTCTAGAGAAATTTTCACTTCACATTGAGTCTGCATCTCTTTGTCCTTTAAAGTTTGAACACATTGTTCAACCCCCAAACTCTTCCCTCTTTGATGGAGAACCTCATTGTCTCTCTTATATGAGCTTTCCTTTGGTGGAGGATTGAAGTGGTGGAGGTTGAGATCAAAGGGACTTAGTTTCTTAGTTCCAAGACGTGTGGACACATAAGTTTGTCACTTGTATACTTTTTTTTATCATATTTTAATAGAAATACTCTTTTCTTGTCCAATTGATGTCTTGAAAATATTTGAATTATTATTCCATGAGCATCTTATGCAGTTATATGTTAATGGATTATGCTATTATATGTTCTAAATTTATATATTATCACCACTTATCTTGGTTGTTGAGGACAAGTTTCATGTATAAAGCTTTGAGTCGAGTGCTCAACAATGGTCTTCATCGAATGTATGGAAGAGGTAGGCTCTTTATCTTGTCTTGTTAGCATTTTCATTTATATAGAAATCTTGGGATTAGAGTTGATTTCTGTAGCCATTCTGTCTATTATGGTTTACCCCATGCCATAGAGTGATTTTCCTCATAACATAATTGACGACCATATAGGGGATAATATCTTCTATTTTGGGGTTTGGAGTGTTTTTCTCCTTCAATTACTCTCGGTTATCCTGATTGCTTGACAGCCTGTTTTTACTTTGAATATGAGTTTCTTGGCCTTATCCTTACCCTGACAGTGTTTTAATACATATATGTGGTTTTTCCCTTGACAAACGTGTAAATACAGGAGTTTTCATTCTATATGGCACGTACATATGTGGTTCTTTCTTAAACAGACGCATACATCAACTATTTTTTATTAATTGATGAGTTTGGTGTTTGTTGGGTGAGTTTTGATGGTTGTTGAGTCTTCTTGGGTCTCTGTCATAACCGTTGAGTGCCTACAGAGTGATAGGAAACCTTTCTTTGGTTGAGTTTTCGAGCGTTTTTTCTTTATCATCATCTTTCTCATTGGTTGTCCTTGCATATTGGGCTAAGTATTTTCTTCTTGGTATCTTGCTTGGCTTGTCTCTTTTTGCTTTCAGTAAGGTCTATATATAAAGTTGTTATTCAGTACTTGCATTTTCATTTCTTTATATTGAAAATACAAAAAATATACATTTTTCATTTTGGCATTTTCTCTTTTCGGGTCGTTTATTATTGATCTTGATATGTATGGAAAGATTGCATCCTATTGAAATTACAGAGTTGGATTAAAAGTTTAATTTAAGAAAAAACTTATCATCTTTTAAGAATTGAAGTTTAGGACTTAGATTTATGTTCATATTCATTTCTTTTATATGATGAGTCATACCATCATCAGTTTCATGACCACATCTTTTGAGTAAAAAAAATCCATTAAAAGTAATTTAATTAATTAAAATTGATTAGAAACGATTTTATTTTTTAGAGTAGACAAACTAGTATAGGATATAGGGCCTTAGAATAGGATTTTGTGAGTAAACTTCTCCAAGGATATTAAACCAACATATGTGTATGACTAAGGGAGTGGTGAAATCCATTGTGTAATTAGTGACGTCAGGACACTCCTCTCACACCAGAGTTAAGCATGAGGTCATGCAAAGTTGGTTGTAGAGATAGCCTTCTAATACCTTCTTAGCCTCAGAAATATTTCTAGGGATCTATTCATATATGGGGGTATTGCTAGTACCTTTACCTATGTCAGAGGTAGTGATTTTAATATTTCAAGCTTTGTTACCCTACCCATATGGTGGACCTAACTTACAACTGTTCACCAGTGCATTGTTTATATCATGGTATCTTTAGTTTCTTGACATAGGTAGACACATAGGTTACTTATAGGGGTTATTCTACAAGTACCCTGAGTCATATAAGGGTTGGACAACACACAACCTTTATGGATGATTACCTCTCCTGGGGGATCTAACCGACAACATAGTTAAACCCACGAGGGCCCTTATAATTGATTTTGATACTTACGATCTTTTGAAGGGAGTCGTAGGCCCCTCTTAGGCGAGGCATACCAACTCTAGTGAGGGAGGTGCATTTTCAGCCACTATATCCTATTTTTGTGCATTGGAATTTTCACTTTTCTTTGGTGTGCTCTCTGATTAGTAGTTGGCCTTAGGATTTTCTATTGCATCATGAGTTTTCATAGCTATGGTTAGTGGAGCCTTCATGAATTCCTCAATTAGCGCTACCCAACCCATGGTATTTTCTCATTCCATGGGGAAAAATATTTTTTTATTTTCGAGTGGTACATCGAATCATGATACTCAACCAATACCTTGGGCCTCTAATCCCTTTTATATTGGTATTCCAGACTTGATGTCTCACTTTTCTTCCTGTGTCTTGTCACCTTATGTGAATCCTAGTTTTGGGTTTGGAGGTGTGATGCCTCCTTATTATCCCTTTTCATTTGGTGGGATTCATATCTCCCAACCAAATATTATGATAGGAGGATGTAATATTCCTTCTTATGGATCCAATCCTAGCTTCACTTTTCTAGGAGCAAGTTCTCAAATGGGCACTCATTCTACTTATCGAATCTCGTCCATATATCCTTCTTCCACTATGTCAGTTCCTATGAAAACATTTCCCATGGTGGACCTCCATCTTTCCTCTGGTGTTTCATCTAGGGGGAGTCATTTTTATAGTATGGCCAACCCCCTTCATGAAGTTCCTTTTTCTGGGGGAAGAATATATCCTCACCTGATTAACCCTTGTCATGTCTCTTTATCTTCAGACATGGCTTCCTCGGTGAGAATTCCCTTACACCCTTTATGAATCATTTTGGAGGAGGATACTATCCTACCAGACAGGGCCATGGTGTATACCAGAACCCTTCCTAGCCCACAATTTCTCAAAAAAGTATTTCCCAGAACCTTGGTCTCAAATTCCACAACCAACCACTGTTAGTGATGCTAGAAACACAAGTCCATTCACTCAGAGTCACACTGGCATTATATCACCAACCTTTGCTATTCATGTTGAGGATTCATCACCAACCTCTGCTACTCATGTTGGAGTTTCGTCAACAACCTATGCAGGTCATGTTGAAGACATGCAGCCATCCACTACAATTCATCTTGGGGGCACAAATCTAATCACTGCTAGTCACACTACACATACATCACTGACCTATGCTAGTCATGTTGGGGATTTTTCAACAACCTATGCAAGACATGTTGAAGATATGCTACTATCCTCTACAATTCATGCTAGGATCATGTCACCATCCACTACAAGTAATTTTTGGGGCATTCATATGATCAAGAAGCCTCGACGTATAGAACGTAAACCCAAGTTCCTTTGTGGGATTTGCAAAGGAGGTCACCCTACTTGTTTGTGCGCTACTACTGTTGTGGTACAAGAAACACAGTACTTGTATGGTAGCCCTTGGGGATCTGAGTCATCTTTGGTTTGCCAACCTTCTAATACTTGTTTGGTTGATATAGAGGTCATGCCAAGGCAATCTTCAGCCAACACCACTCCTGTTGTGGGGAGTGATATGTTTCTTGACCATGTTGTCTCACATCTTGTTCAACTAGTGGTCACGTCGATGCAATCTTTGATTGACACCACTCCTATTTTTTGGGGTGATTCGTCTCTTGACCTTGTCATCTCACATCCTATTAAACCAATGCTTGAATAATTGGTCATGAAAATGCAATATTTGTTCGATACCACTCTTCTCTTGGAGAGTGACAAGTCTAAGGAGATGACATTTTTGTTGCAAATTTTGGTCAATCCCACTCTTCTTTTGGGGGGTGATGCGTCTTTAGACCATGTCCTTATCATTTCTAGTCCTGTACCTTCTGAACAAGGGAGCATTCCACTCTCTCAAAGTATTCTCTCTCTAACTTCTAGGGTGGTTTCCTTTTATTGGAATGATCTTGTAGAGCCTCGACTTCCTTCTTCTACACCCTTCTAGATAAGGGGCATTCTTCGATATATTGTAGATAAAGTCTCCTATGCAATTATTTTATCCTCCTCACCTTGGAAATTTTTAGGCTTTCCAAAGCTTGTATCAGCAATCTATGAGTTGTTGAATTTCGACAAAATTCCTACACAGAATCCCTGGCCTCCCCCATGATATTCTTCTTAGGACAACCTTCCCAAGTCTTGTTTAAGCTATTTTCTGACTCTCTAAAAAAGAGAAAAGTTTGTCGAGTGAACTTTTCTCTTTCACACTCATTAATTGGGTTTTAAAGGACAACTATTTGGTGTAAGTTTAACCCTTTTTCATACAAAGTAGACTAATTTTGAAAAAGGAATACTCTAGTTACTAGTGGCTCGAACAGTTCTCCTGGGTATTTTTTTATACTTTTTCAGGCCTAGGGGTCTAAATTTATGGAAAAAGGACATTCTTTGGATTTAAGTTGTAATTTCATCTCATTCTCTTACTCGTAGTATTGATCCTATTTATGGTTCCCTCTTTCTCATTACAATCCTATTACCTAATTAATTTGCATCACTAGCCAAGCAGAGCCTTGTTGATATCCTTTTCATCTTGACACCCTGTACCCTAAGAGGAAACATTCCCCTGAGTGTCCATGTCCTATATGCACCTCCTTCCATTGATATATGTATGTTCCACTACTGGAACTATTTGATTACTCGTGAAACTCGATTCCTCCTCTATATCATAGCATTCATTTGTCTATGAAAAAACAAAAAATATGGGTGTGGAAAGAATATTATCTCATATTGGCAGCAGTTATGTCTCCTTTGAATAGAGGAAAAACTTTTGAGTCCACTTTTCATCCAAATTTTTAGTTTAGCATGACCTTAGGAAGCTGAGATTGTTACTTAGAGTTTACTCCTCTGACTGGTTATTCTTCCAGTCCCCATAGAGAGTTTTATTGGTGCCTCTTGCATCACAAAGTTTTATCATTGAGTCTATGCTGCCAGATTCCTCCATATGTCTCATTCTCTTGTTCAAAGGAAGTTTATAAGCTTCTGTCATCCCTTCCTCAGAACTCTTGACTTTGCATGTTGGCCATACCCTCAGTGTGTCCCAGAGTTACATGAAGTTTTAGTCCTACCATGCACCTTGTCCTACTTTCATTATGGGTAGGTAATCCCGAACCCAATAGTCGACATATCCTCATTGGTCTTTGATTGGGGGGTTTCCCTTTTGTTTGAAAAAAATAAATCTATTCACACATTGGGATTCGTGCAATGTATCGGATTCCATTATCCTTATTGGTGGGTTCCTCACCTTTGTCAACAATTTTCCTTATTGACTTCTATTTAGGAGGTCTTTTTCATGCACTTCTTACATCTAGTGCATGCAAAAGATGCATAAGGTCCTTGGTTCATGAACATCCTCTTCATTTGAGTTCTTCCAAATCATGAAGCTATTTATTTGTACCTAGTGTTGAATGATGAGAGATGATTTAATGCTCTCCTTTCAGTAGGTCTCCTTCCATCGACTTCAACTCATCTATTCTAGAAACGAGGCCTAGAGTCCTATGAGTACTTAAAGGCTTGCAGTCATCAATGGCATGTTATCTCACCATCGACATTTGGGAATACATCAATGTCTCTGAATCGATGTATTATTCAAGTTTTCGAGCTCAACACCTTTATTCATACTTGTGAGAATGTACTTGGTGCCTTGATAACTAATTTAATTATCGATAGGATATCTTGTGTTTGTTAACAGTATACCTTAATGACTGATAATCAAACAAAGTCTCATTACGTTCAACCTCAACTTCTCTATTCACATGATGTATACTTGCACCTTTGGCGGATCGTGTAGATAAATTGAATACATTAGTTTATAGAAACATATTTTTTGAGCCATGTCTATCATTCATTGGACCAGTACCTATATGACTTCAGTGATCATGGGAGATTGGATTTTACTCCATTCTATATAGATATCTTTATATTGATTTTGAGACTGGTTTTCATTGGGCCTTGTTCATGACTATGATATCCTATGGCATGTATCTACTTTGTATTTCTTATTCATGGCCATGAACAACTGTTTGTATATTTCAACATAAATTTGTAGTGTAATTCAAATTGAAAGCCATGTGTACAAAGTCATTAGGGATTGCAATATTCTCATGAGAAACTAGTTCATCCTGTTGGTTCTCCATTACTCCACTCCTGGGAATTATAATGTATTTCATCCATCGTAGATACTCCTCTAACCTCACACATTAAGGGGCATATGTTATAGAAATATTTTCCTCACCCCATGCAATTCTCTCAGAAGGCATTTTACATTTCCCTATGCAGACTGGAAGTCCGCTTTTTCACTTCTAGAGATAAAAAATCATATTTTTCACATATACGTGCCCTAACAGTTATACAACATACATATACATAGGTTTCACCACTACAAGCCACATACATCAAGTTTGGTGCTTAAAATTAAAAATTATCTTGGGTTTCCATGTCACACCACAAGATCCATGATCCTTGACCTTCCATATACTAGAAACATTTTGACTCGGCCCTTTAGTTCCATTTGAAGGCTATAAATTGGGCCATATCCAAATCCTGGAAGGGGAGAGAATTCACATTTTGAGAGAAAATATACTCTAGAGAAATTTTCACTTCACATTGAGTATGCATCCCTTTGTCCTTTAAAGTCTGAAACATTGTTCAACCCCCAAGCTATTCCCTCTTTGATGGAGAACCTCATTATCTCTCTTATATGATCTTATCTTTGTTGGAGGATTGAAGTGGTGGAGGCCCAACTGGAAGGGACTTAGTTTCTCTGTTCTGAGACAAGATGATATGGGATTTTTTCACTTTTATACTTCTTTTGATCATATTTTAATAGAAATACTCCTTTCTCTTCGAATTGATGTATCACAAATATTTGAATTATTATTCCATGGGAATATTTGTTATGAATGTTAATGGATTATGTTATTATATTTCTTAAATTTATATATTATCACCATATTATTGTGTATATTGGTTGTTAAGGACAAGTTGCAGGTATAAATCTTTGAGTCTAGTTCTCAACGGTGGTCTTCATCGAATGTTCGGACAAGATATGCTCTTTATCTTGTCTTGTTAGCATTTTCATTTATATAGCATACTTGGGATTAGAGTTGATTTTTTCATTCATTATGTTTATTGTGGTTTAACCCATGCCATATAGTGATTTTCCTTGTAACAAGGTTATGTTTGGAGAAGACTCGTGTGGTTGTAGTGCTTCTAGAGGAAGTCCACAACATGATTGCACAGATCTTAAAATCTCCCTTTACTAGCCATATGGTTTCGGTACCACCACCTTCTCCAAACGTTTTATTATGAGCAATCAATTTCTTACTTCAAGGTTACCCTTTGACCCATATCTTACCAGTGCATAGTTTTCCATGCAGGCTACACCACAACTGTTGCATATTTTATGCACCTCTACTGATCAACTGTAACAACAAATCATTATAGTTGAGAAGAAAATGATGAGCTTACATAGCAAGCACAACAACTATGAGTTGTCATAACCATAGCTTCTTTATCCATGGAAGACAAGAATGAATTACTTGTGTAGGAAAAATCCTCCTTTATGGATATCTCAGATAAACTAGTCCAAGTTGGACATGCATTTTGACAGATGGAGCTGAAGCTACCTGAAGATGTCACTCTAGTTGTGCCTCCACAACAAGTTAATCTCATTTTCATTGCCCAGTCCCAACTAGCTACAAAGACAGATACCCTACAACTAGATTTGGCTGCGATTAAATTGAAGGAAACAGAGAAGACCAAAGAAATGATGCAAAATATTACGCAAGTAGTTGCAGAGGGTAATCTAGTTCGGTCCTCACTTCATGATCGTTTCAATGAGTGTCATCAACTCTTCAACATGGTCAATGAATGGGTCCATTTTTTGGGCCAACACAACCAACCAATCATGGAATTCGGTGCACAACTCAACAACATGCATGTGAAATCTAGAGCTATGAATCACCCTATTGAGAAGGCCTCTAAGTTTGTATAAATTCAGGCAGAAGATGAATGGTTGGATGCATTCGATGAATCCAATAGGGCTGCAAAGATAGAGATTTACAACTTCCAACCCACAGTGCAAGCATAATATATTCAAATACAACATCTTGACTCCATTTCAGAAACAGAATGGAGTACTCTATTGGCTACTCAACCTAAGGAGCCTGATGTGACTACCGCTCAAGAATTTGTCATGGGAGCCTCAATTGTGAAACAAAAATGGTAGGATTTCATTGATCAATATGACCATTTTCATAAGTAGGCTCTCGCCATTGTACCATATTTGGTCACTCCATTTTTGGAAAGTCATGGGAATGAGCTAGTAGGTTGACTCAGGATGAGTCAAAGGTTATGGTTGGGGCCTATTGGGCCCTCCATTTTTGAAGAGAACTTGATTTTTTTGAAAGTATAAAGTTTTGTGGGAAAGAACAATAGTCCAACGAAATATTAGAAGCGACAGAGAACAACTAGAATAAGAAAAAAGCTAACTACAAGTGCGCCATCAGTGAAAATAGAGGGTTTTCTAGATGGATGAGCAATGTAACATCCGTATTTTTACCGACCACATTTGCATAACACTGATTATTCTTTGAGGACACGTGTGTGCAAATGATTTGGTTAAACATGATGCATTGTAATTATCTGATTTGATTTATGAGTTTATGGTATGATTAAGTATTAAAATTAGATATGTTATTAATATCGATGTATAACATTGGTAGGTATTATGATGAGTTTTCCTAAGTGTGTAGGAGAAATGAAATGATGAGGATGTTGATGGCATCGACAAAACCCCTTGGACTCTGGATTGAGTCAGGGAGTGGACTATTGACTTTTATTATGAGTAATTGTTTTATTTAAGCATGTGTTATGATGATGATTCAGTTATGGATTTCATGTATATGAGTTATTAATATTATCTTTGTGAGTGGATGCAAGCATGGTGATTCTTGCTAATCCAACTCACATATGGAGTAAAGGGGTCATACACATATATTAGATAGACGAGGGAGAGGTGTGCCAATGTCCCTATCACATCCTACTAGCACTCCCACCATGACCTGAACTAAAGGTTAATGACTACTATGTTCGTGAGAGGTTCACGATGCCATGAGGGAATATTTAGACCATCGCTCACGAGGATTTCTGAGTGGCGCACAATAAGGCGGATTCATTATTCCTCAGTAAGCCCTTAGTCTTACACAAGGTCGACAAGTGGATTATTGACTCCAAGAATTAGAAAACTTCCAAACTAAGTCAAATGGAGAGTGTCACCCTTGTAGCATGGAGGTGCATCTTGAAGGGCACGTCACATGAATAAATTAATGAATTTATAGAAACCTAGAAGACCTTAGATAATACAAAAATTAATTAGAACTGATAGAAAAGAGAATATGAATTTATATAATTTTATATTAATTTATGAAAGGGAACATAATAAAAACCTAAGTCTAAATATTTATGCCTAAACGAGTTATAGAAGTAAGTTCAGGGAAATTAGACTAATAAAAACTAGTAAAGGGATAATAAGAATAAAATTAAGACATGTGCACAATGTGTGTATGAAATTAATGAAAAAAATATTTATAATTTAAAAAGAAACTATTTCATGATAGGATGGGTTGTCAACAAAGAGTTAGAATCTTAAGTCAATTTAGATTCTAAATCCTAACTAAGAGAAGAGTATTAATCAAACTCCAACTGTAAATTAGTTAGGAGACACAACAAAGGAGAAATTGGGGAACTAAGGGACAACTAGGATAAAATATACGAACTAATTGTGGATGTGAGGGAAAATGCATAATCTATTTAAATAAAAGAAATTAAAACATGTGTAACTTGGGGAATGTGTAACATGTGTTGGGGGTGAATAATCTCTAATTTAATTATAATTTATTATTATTATTATTTAATTGTGCATGGATTGACAAGTGTCAAGACACTTTTTCTTATAAAAAGAAGGAAGAGAAAAGAGGAAAAGACCCTATTGCTGGATGATTGAAATTTTGTTAAAATTTCTATTGACTGGTTTAGTTGTGTGAGTTGGGCTTCATGTTTTTCATAAGAGGTGGAAGCCTCTCCTTGTGAGGGAAAGCTTGAGCTAGTTTTTGGATATGAAATTATGTGTGTGGCCCCTTTACGGCTCGGGGAGATAATGGGGAAGAAGAGTACCCCTAGCATTGGGTGGGAGGTACCAGTGAATTTGTTCGATTATCAAGCTAAGGGACATAGCGTAGGTTGCAAGTCAAATATCAAGACCAAATGCCATATTCCTTTTGGTTATGGTATTACCTACTGTAGTTATTTTGTTGTTTAAATAGTATTAACATTAGAAGAAATATCAGTCCTATTCTGGGATAAAATTCTATTTTGTATATAGAAATTATATGGTTGATTTCTATTGAGTTAATAATATAAAAATTCTGAAATTCTAGGTTCTTTTTACCTCCTTCCAACTCATTGCGGTATCCTAGATCAACAACATTCGATTAAATCTTGTATAATAAAAAAAAAAATTGTATAGAATAAGGGTGGAATCACGAAGGTGGGTTACACTTTCGTGACAATCTGGTCTCCAAAATTTCGAAAAATAAATTTTCGGCCGAACTAAATATATTTTTCGGCCGAAAACATAAACGTCAAATCGAATGGAGCCATAACCGGGCCCTCGATTTGCGTGTAGAAATTTGGTCGGCCGGATATTTTCTTTCCGGCAATAAGTTTTCGGCCGAAAAATATCTCGGCCGAAAGATTATTCGACCGAACAATAGTTCGGCTGAAATATTGTTCGACCGAACTATCTTTCGGCCGAACAACAGTTTGGCTGAAAGAGTTTTTTATATAATTGCCACACATCGAGTTTTGACGTTTGGAAATTTTTTTGGTTGTATTGGCTGTGTGAGGCTCTGTGTCGAGGGATTTGTGAGGCTTTGTGTGAGGTCCTGAGGGAAGTGGTCGCCGAGGTCATGGGAGCAGTGGACGTCGAGGACGCAGCGATCGTGGGAGCAGTGGATGCCGAGGACGCAACAGTCGTGGAGAAATTTCGAGCGCTGAGCAACAGGTAATTTACGTTTGGTTTGGTTTGCGTATATTTACATTCGCAAACTATTTGCGTTTGGTTTTCATTTGTGTATATTTACATTCGCAAACTGCTAATGGTCTATTTTTAAAACAAATGGCAATCAGATTTTTAAGTTCTGTCACTGTATCTCTATTGGACGGTCAAACGCCCCCTAAAATCCTGTGTGCTGCTCCTATCCAATGCTTTCCTAAAATTCTGTGTGCTGCTCTAGTCGCTGCTTGTTCCTCATCCTCTTGAATATTATACCCTTCTTTTGCAGCTTCATGAACTACTCAATATAAGTTTGGATCTCTCTACCTTTAATTATGAAACTCATGAGATACCTAATATAGGTTTGGACCTCTGTCTACCTTAAATTATGAAACTTCTTAAATAATAATCTTAATTTGCAGCTTCATAAACTACTATATATAAGTTTGGACAGATCCTTGTGTCTACTTTAAATTATGAAACTCTGGTCAAAAGATAAAATCTTTGACCTCAACTGTTTTAACATCTTAACCCAGATTCAAATAATTTATTTTCCCCTTCTCCTATTGATAATCTGCATAATTGTAAATTATGCCACCATAGGGCAGAGCATGGGACTTCAATTTCGATATTGCAAATTTCATCTTTTTGGGCCATCTTTTTCAATCCCCAACATTTCATGATATTTCTCTACTTCATGAACCGAATATATAAACAAACCAGGGTCAAATTCTCCCTTGAAATCAGATACGCTCTTTCCTAATGATAACTTGCATAATTGCAAATTATCCCACCATAGGTCAGCATGGGACTTCAATTTCGATATTATATATTTCATCTTTTTGGACCATCTTTTTCAATCCCCACCATTTCATGATATTTCTCT
>JZKD02S0079995.1:359268-369599 GCA_000966675.3 Picea glauca | reverse complement strand
GTAGTAGGCCAATATCCCACCTAGAACATTGGGATCTATTTTTGTTATCTCTCTTCAATTGATTTTGAAACATATGCATGGACAAACCTTCCATAGGGGCCATTTTTATTGATACTTCCATAAATGAGTGTCCTAACTCCCAACCACTACAAACAAAAGATAACGATGTGGATTTTATACTACTAACATTAAAATTAAAAACAATCTCACTAAACTATATTGTGATGGCTTTGATGTAACTATTATTAAAATTAGAAGTAGTCTCATTAAAACATGAAATGAAGGGGTTATACCTCTCTACACGTATTGTTTTTGTTATTCAATTCAAACTCAACACAAAAGGAATTTGGTAGGCATTCACATCAAATGGTGGAAATGATCTACATGTATAAGTCAATGACTTTTATTGAGGTAAGAAAATTCCACTCGTTAATGCTTTTTTGAAGGCTTCCTTTGGATCAAGCACTAAAGGTGAAGGACAACATTACTAGAGGTCTACTTCAATTTTGGCTCTGATTTGAGTAGTAAAAAATAAGGATAAGACATAATAGAAAATAATTATTACCCCTCACCCTCCTTCCAATCCAATTGGTTTTAGCTTGGTTGTTGTGAACATGAATGTGGGGTTATTTTGGAATTTATGGGTTGGTTGTATATGGGAACAATACGAGGTGGAACACAACTGGTTTCACATGTTGCTTGCTTGAATATGTTCAGAGTGAAAGGAGCGAATGTGGATTCCCCTATAGCAAATGATCAAAGGTTGGCGAGAATTGGAGCATGCGCAGTTTTGGATAGAGCATAGTCTCTCGTATTTGGTTTGGCTATAGGCCAATTAGTGAAGAGCCATATGAAGTTCAAGAAAATAAGACAAAGTAATAACCACCACCTAATCAATGACCTTATTTATCATAATTAGTATCCACACACCCCAACCCAAAAAATTCATGGGAATCATATTTTACTCGGTCATTATTCATTTCATTTCAAGGTGGTTTGTCTATCAAAGTAATTAAAGGCAATGACACTCAAAATTAATTTAAAAATTGTTATATACAATGCATTGGTTACATAGCTTTACATTAATAATACCTCATGGGAAAGAGGTTAAAATTAAAGTAGGGGTAGTATCTAGTTTCATGTGTGGGACTAAGGCTAAATGCTACTAGAAATAACATGGTCCCACCGGAGGTAGACACAACGATGACCACAAAGGAAAATTTCTTTCTTGTAGATAATATCTAGGGTGAAAATGTCTTTTGGTCTTGGAGTAAGACATAAAACTACTTTTGATTTGCTAAGATATCATCTTCCTCGGACATGAGGAAATAGGTTAACGACCCAAACTCCAAAGGCCTCTAGTAGGAGTGGAAGTATGCTCCCTTACAAAGCACCAATGGGTCATTTTAGGTGGTGCGGTTTTCCTTGAATATTGATGACGAGTCAAACCACATTCATTGATAACAATGAATGATGACTTTCCTTATTGTTATTTGACGAATAAGTTATGATAGGTTTTACATTATAGATGCACTAGAGAAGTATGACATGTATAGCTTCGGGGTGGTGGTATTGGAAATGATAAGAAAACACAAACCATCTTTTGAATTATCTAACTTATGGAACACTACATATGTATGTTTGTTTCACAAAAGTAACTTATTTAAGGTAATGATTTTGTAATGGAATAAGTGAAGGTGATGAGAATTTGTTCGATAATTTAAATCCTTTCACTGTGAGTTGAATGTGTCAACTATCATTCACAAGCCAATTGTCTCTAGTACTTTTTAAAAATGAAAAAGTAGAATGGTTGTAGAATCACAATTGATAAAGCCAGTTTGGTCTGTAGGTCATTTGCTTCTTTTGGAATTCCTTGATTAAAAAGGTATCACGAACAAAACATTACTTCCTAGAATGTGGGTCAAATTTGACTTTACCAGATAACTCAATTCCAAGCCCCTAAAAAACATTCAATTATTCATGTCTTGAATATTCTAAACGATATTGTGTGGATAAATTGATTACAATTAAAAATCATATTGGGAGTACTCGAGAGGTTTGGTGCTTCAATAGTCATCTCCACTGGTAGGTTTTTCCTCATCCTCTTATGAGTGAAATGTGTATGCACCATTGATGGAACTTCGATAATGAGAGGCTATCCATGGGAGTAAATGAGCCATCATTGGTGGAAATTTTTGAGGTGATGACCCTCTCGTGCACTTTGAACTACGGATCTCATCTGAATCGATGGTTTCCAACCTCTAATTAAATTGTATCACTTACCCACAAATATGTCCTAATACATAGTAGCATCCCTCTATTTCCTCCAATTCCAATAGTACTTGAAAGATTATCTTTATATATCATCACTACACTATTATTCAAACCTCCATTAGAAGAAACAATTGGGTTTGATTAGTTTTGTCCTATGTTTAGAGCCTCTCGAACACTGACACCTGTCATTTGATGTTTCGTTTATGTTATGTCCTGAATTAAACCTCCATGTGTCATTTGTTGATTGGTCTATGTTCCATCCTACAACATACTCCTCCTACCCATCCCACTCAACACCCCCCCTACATCCCCTCTTCACCTTCACATTGCCTTTATTCGCCAAACACTATCCTTTGGTTTTGCTCCATCATTGTTTGTTCACCCTCTTAATCATTGCCTCTTTCTTCCTCTTCTATTTCTCTTTGGAAAAGTATCAGTCACATATTTTCCATTATTGCAACTAGGCATGCAATCAAGTTATTCAAGTTTGGATTTACAGGATCATTAAAAATATTTTGTGAGGTATGGGAAGAATATTGACTTTGTGAAGTATTCATTTTCCATTCAAAAATAAAATCCTGCAATCTTTAAACAACATAACCAGCTCAATTCACTTTGACATTTCCTTTCCCTTGCTTTAGGGGTATGCTAGTTATGTCTATGCATCGTATAAAGGATTCACCTTGGGATATTGAGTCTTTCATATGGAGGCACAATTATTTTTCTAAAGTTTGGAATACGAGATTATGTTTTGTTAAACCATAATTAAATAAAAAATCTATTTATTCAAACACAGAATAGTTGTTGTGTGGTTAATGTTTGTCTTGTAATTTGGATCCCTAGCTATGGCGATGGATTGATGGTCTACAACTAGTAAGTTGGTGTATGTGGGGAAAGTGTGTTTAATTTGAGTATTGAAGACTGGTTTGAGTTTCGATGCAATGTTTACTCCGGTCATTGAAGGCATGTGTATCATTGATTATGTGAGGGGTTGGATTATTCATTTGCTAGGGTTTGTATTTTTTTATTGTTGTTGTTTGGTGGAGTTTGGTGTTTACCAGAGGCTTTACATTATTTGTGTCTTGGTGTGGGTTGGCCTTTCAACTATTATTGTGGATGTTGTGGCAATGGGTTCCACTACATTTTTGTTCATCATGTCTTGGTCTAGTGGAGTTTGGTGTTTCACAGAGGCTTGGCACTCTTTGTGTTTTGGTGTAGTTTGGCAGGTGTGTTATTCGATATTTACTGTATGAATTGATGACTATTTTGTATTTTGGTGTAGTGTTTACTCAAGGCATTGAACATAGGTGTATTTTTAATTATGCAGGGGTCTAGATTGTTCATTTTCTAGGGTTCACATTTGTTGTTGTCGCTGGTATTGTGGAGATTGTTGTTTGTTAGAGACTTCAGATTCTTTGTGACTTGGTGTGATTTGGCCTTTTAGTTATTGTTATAGATGTTGTTAGCAATGGGTTCTACTGCATTATTGTTCATTGTGCCTTGGTTTGGTGGAGTTTGGCATTTAGTAGAGGCTTGGTGTTGTTCATGTTTTGGTGTAGTGTGGCCATTCAACTATTGTTGTGCATGTTGCTCATAGTGAGTTATACATAAGTGTTATTCGTGGTGGCTTGAAAGTATTAAACCTTGGGTATATCCATGCAATTTTATTTAGTCTTAAAGTTTGGAATTTCCTATTCGTTATGTAGTTGCTAAGGTTCGTGTTGGTTTGGTAGTGTTGGGTTCTACTATATTGTTTTTTTTTGTGGGTTGATCTAGTGGAGTTTTGTGTTCTGTGAAGGGTTTGCATCCTCCATGTTTTACTGCAGTTTGGCCTTTCTTCTTTTTTTGTGGATGTTTTTGGTAATGGGATCTATAATTATTGTTTTTCACGGTGGCTTGCTAGTATCAAACCTTCGATACATCAATGCAATTCTTTTGATTCACAAATTTTGTAAAAGGTTCTAGGTTTGGCCTTTCACGTTTGTCTCATTGCTAGTGACATTTTCATTGGTTTGGCAATGTTGTTGGTAGGGTTGGATAGTATTGTTGTTACTAGTCTGGTGGGGTTTGGAATTTCATGGTGGCTTGGTATTCTAGTGCAGTTTTCCCTTTTGGTTGTTTTTCTATATGTTCATAGTGGATTTGATTATGTTGTTTTTATTTTTCTTGTTGGTAGTAGTTTCATATGGCTTTATGGTTTTGTCAGTCTAGGTTTTGGTACAATTCTGACTCTGAGCATTGAATAATGGTGTATGGTTTATTGTGTGATGATCATGATTATCCTTCTGCTAAAGTTCAATTTCATTATAGTTGTTTGGTAGGGATTTCCAAGTGTTTTGGATTTCGAGTTCAATTTTTTCTCTAATGCTACTAATGTTCACATTGGGATTTGGATCCCAAGCTGTTGTGGTGGGGTGGCCTTCTCTAAAAGTTGAGTTGGTGTACAAGGCACACTATTAACTCTTGGTATTGAGTAATGGTGTATCATTGATTGTGTGAGTGCTTGGAATATTATTTTTCTAGGGTACAATTGTATTGGTCTATTGCAATTTGGCCTTTTATTGTGCCTTCCTAATTTTGGTTTTATGGCAGGGTTTGCACTTTTGCAGTGAATTTGTGTTCTGTGTTATATTAGGATTTGGCCTTCTGTTGTGGAAAATAATATTTTTTCTTGTTGGGATTTGGGGTTCTTTGGTGGATTTTTGTGGAGATAGTTGGGAATTATTGTGACTACAATGGACTGTAGTTTGTGATAAAGAGGTAATCATCCTTGCTAAATTTCATAGGTTTTGCATTATTTTGTAATTTTTTTTTTTAAAGGCAATTTATGGAACTAATATGGTCTTTTTGATGGGATTGTCGTGATATTCAAAAATACCAAGAAAGTGTTGAGCTTGTTATCTGAAAGTTTCCTTTTTAAATACTAATTTGAGAAATTGCATAAGGTTCCAAGGTATGTTTATGGAAACTTGGAAAACCTTTTTGTTTGGTTTCAAAACTTAAAGTAGTTTGAGGTACTTTTATTTGCAATCAAGCATAGGAAATGTGTTGGATATTAAACTGCTTAGGAATTAATACTATGGTCTTCCCCATCTGGAAGCCTACTTTTCATTGAGTCTAATTTTCGTTTAACATAATACAATTGTTAATATGCACTTGTGAAAACATTGTTGTCATTTGATTTTTATGGTCATAGAATTATTTCTTGTTCTATTGGAACATCAAGCATTGATAGTTCATCACACATCTCCTGGTTTCAATCGATTGAGAGGTCGACCTTCATCCAGATATAGTTGATGAGAAATTATATAGAAAACCACACCATTTGGTCGAGTAGTCGACGTACCTATCGGTCAGAAAGTCGACCAACAGTCAAAGATAATCGGGTAATGGATCGATCAAACCAGGCATCGACTACAATTTGGATGCATCTATGGTCGGGTCGAGTCATGTTGAGACGACTCGATAGAGTGGATTTCAAAAAGTCAACTGCAAATGTCAATGGTTACATGTGGTTAGATCTTTCAAATTCTATGGAAGTTGGTTAGATATTAAGACTATAAAAGAAGAATCCTTGGGTCATTATCAACAATGTGAATTGAGATTGTGCAATAGATCATGTGGATCAAGATGCACGATATGCATTATGACGTTCTTATCACAGTGCACTCTGCTTAAGTGTTGTAACGATGTCTTTAGACACCACCCTTTATTTTCAAGATTTTTTCCCCTCTTCAATTATCTACAGTACTGTGCTCTTTGTTTCATGTTGTGTTCCACCTTATTTCCCAACATGGTATCAAATTCGATGGTCTAAACCTACGACATGTTATATGAAAAACTTGTTAAATTGGATATGTTGTGTGATTGACTCTGGGATGGTGGTTTTCCAATTGGAACTTGTTGAAACAGACCAGTCTGTCTATAAATCAAAGATGGCTTTGAAGATTGATTCTATTGTTTTGAACGGATCAAATTATGTAGTATGAGATCTAGATATGGAAACCCTATTAAAGAGTAATGGATTGTGTAAATGTATAAGGTTTCCATTCCATATCCAACAAACACTGGAGAAAAATTTGTTGTTGATGGCAATAAGGATGAGGTTGTGGGGGTCATCGCAACCTACATCTCATGGGAGATCTAATTTCACCTTATTAAAATCAACTTCCATCAAAAGGTCATGAAGAAGATGAAAACTTTGTTCGATCGAGTCGATGAGAGCCACATCATGCAATTGGAGAAAGAATTTATCTCTCTCAATCCTCATTCATTTGAGAGAGTGGAGAACTATTTGGTGTGTGTCAAGGAACTCCAATTGAAATTGGGAGAATGTGGAAAGAACTATCAAAAGAAGGATGGAAAACTCATCGAGTTGGTATTGATGAACTCGTGAACACCATTCGACGTGTTTGTATCAACTTTCTGCAGCAACTGGAAAGAACACAAGGAAGATGTTAAGGATTACACCTTTTAAGTTTTCTTTGAACTTTTGATTACTGATAATAATAGATTACTTGAAGAAGAAAATATTGGCTATAAACATAAGACCCACTCACTGAAGGCTAAGGGCAAGATGGATTCCAAGAATAGCGTGCAGTCTGATGCTTCTACACAAAAACCTGGATACCATGACCAGGGACCCCAGAGACAACCACAATGAAGTGGAAAGAAGAAGACATGTGAGTACTATGGAAAGACTATGCATGTGGAAAAAAATGATTTAAGAAGCTACACGATTCAGAGGAGAAGGTTAAACGACTTGAAGGAGACCTGTCCATTGTACATTGACCCATTGATAACTTCACCTTCCAAGTTGTGATTTATGAGTCCTTGATGTCTCGTATTGCACACAATGAATGGGTTGTCAAATCTGGGTGCACTCATCATATGGACAAGGATGTCACTTTATTAACAAGACTAAATAAACCTCAGGAAAGTAAAATCTATGTTGTTGATGATTTTTATCTGAATGTTGTTGGTCAGGGTGATGTAGCTTGTCGACATGGGAAGATTTTCTACATCTATCATGTGCCAAATCTCAGTGGAAATATGTTGTCTATTTCTCAATTGAAACATATAAGTAATATTGTGGAATTTTCACCAGATCGGTTCTGTTTTTGCGATTTGAAGAAATGTAAGTCGATTTTCGCTGGCGGGATTCTCGACCTGATGGACAGTTTGTACAAGTTCTGTGATTCAACTCGATCTGAATTTGAATCAACTGCACTTGTTTATCACACTGATGAGAGAATTTGAATTTGGCATGAACGACTCGAACATCTGAAATTACGAAGTCCACAAGCATTGAAAACTCAAAAGACGGTTGTTAGTTTGCCGAAGGTGTTTCCCCCGAAAGGAGTCTATAAGGGTTGTGTTCTTGGGAAGCATCATCAGGAACCATTCGAATCTGGAAAAACATGGAAAGTATAGAACCTATTGCAATTGGTTCATAATGATGTTTTTTGTATCAATTTACATTCATTGACATGTGCAAGGTACATTTTAACCTTCATTGATGATTTCTCTCGCTTCACATGGGTATTTTTCATGAAGAATAAGAATCTTGTCTTTGAGAAGTTCAAATAATTCTGGGCCTTTTCTAAAAATGAATGTGGTTGACCCATCAAGTGCTTGAGATCTGACAATGGTGGTGAGTATGTCAATCGACCCTTTGAAGACTACCTACTTCGATATGGTATTGACTGGCAACAATCGATTCCTCACACACCTCAACATAATGGATTTGTGGAACACAAGAATCAGACGTTAGTTGAAATGGCTAGATGTATTTTCCAGGTTAAAGACATGCCTCCTCACTTCTGGTTTGAAGTGGTATACTTTGCAAATTAGCTTCTCAATCGCATCTCAACTCGAGTGGAATGTTGGTATAGGAAGAAGCCTTCAATCGACCACCTTCGTGTGTTTCAATGTGTTTCATGGGCCCACATTCTTGATGATTGGAGAAAGAAGATAGATGGAAAGAGTCATGTGTCCATCATGATGGGATACTATGAAGGATAAAAATCCTATCCACTATTTCATCGTGTCAAATGATAAATCATTGCCAGATGCAATGTTTGGTTTGACAAGAAGTCTTTTGCAGTTAAGTTGTTGAATTCCTCTTCTGGATTTCTACTGGACGATCCCTTTGATGTTGTCTCTAAGACCGGTCCTCCCATTTCACTCTTCAGTCCTTCGACTAGTCTGGCGAATTTTCTGCCTATTTTGACTAGACCACCGACTTATGAGTCGATTAGTCTGTCGTCCTTTTTTTCGACTAGTCCTCTGAATGAAGACCCTATGACTTCTGGTCAACCTAACGAAGTGAACTGTGGTTCACCATTTTCTTTTCTGTCGTGATGGGATGCCAAGACAATTGAAGTTGTTGGAACTGATGTCAAAGATACCTCCTGTAGACGTCATACTCAAATTCAAAAGAAACATGTAAGTGTTGCCTTAGTGATTCATGTCCTTCAACCCTCAAACCTTGTTACCTACATCGATGTTGAAGGATTACCTAAATGGGAGTAGGCAATGAAGACTTAAATTGATTCTTTGTCGAAGAATTAGACTTGGGACTTGGTTCCCCAACCGTAAGGAAAGAACATTGTGAAGTGACGATGGGTCTACAAGACCAAATTCACCTCTGAAGGTGTTGTTGAGTGACATGAATCACGCCTTGTCATGAAGGGATTTTCTCAACAAGAAGGCATTGAATACATTGAAACCTTTTCCCCCATTGCAAAGATGAACTCTTTTTGACTGATTCTTTACCTTGTTACTCATTTTGGAAGGAAAATCCATCAGATGATGTGAAGAGTGATTTTCTTCATGGAAAACTATTTGAAGAAATTTATATGGAACAACCACCTGGTTTGTGACATATTCAAATCTAGTTTATTGACTCAGAAAGTTACTTTATGGTTTGAAGCAAGCTCCCTGAGCTTGGTATGCTAAGATTGACAATTTCTTTCTTCGACTTGGTTTCAAATGGTGTGAATTTGATAACATATTGTATGTTATCCACACTAATGGAGACACTCTAATTGTTGTTGTATATGTAGATGACTTACTCATCATTGGAAATAATAAAGATCCCATCCTTAGATTGAAGAAACAACTTGTTGTCTCCTTTGATATGACAGATCTTGGCACTCTGCATTGTTTTTTGGGTCTTCAAGTATTACCACTTTGTGATGGATTTTCATATCTTAGTCTAAATATGTGATGGATTTTTTGACACATTTTAAGATGGATAATTGCAATCCTTATGCTAATCCTTTCCAGTTTGGAGTAAATCTTACTAAAACCTTTCAAAGACCTGTTGTCGATGCTACACTCTATCAAAAATTGGTCAACAATATTATTTATCTTACTCATAGATAATTTGACATTTCCTTTGTTGTTAATGTGGTTTCTTGGTTCATGCATGACCCCAAGGAAAGCCATTGGAAAGTAGTCAAGCAAATTGCTCACTATTTGAATGGTACCACTCATTTTGGTATCAAGTGTTTTCGTAGTTCAGACTCGCTAGTCGTCTACATCGACTTCGACTGGGATAACGATGGTGATGATTGGAAGTCCACTTATAGCTATGTGTTTCACTATAGCATTGGACCTTTGGTGTGGTCGTGCAAGAAACAAAAGGTCATCTCCTTGTCGACTATAGAATAAGAATATCATGGCGTTGCTCAAGCAGGTACTGAAGCAGTTTGGATTCACCAAATTTTGGAAGAACTTGGTCTTCTTATTCAAACCTCGACTATAATCTACTGTGATAACTAAAGTGCCATAAAGGTTGCTAAGAACCATGTTTCTCACAATAAGATGAAGCATGTTGAGCTCCATGATCACTACTTACGACAATTGGTTCATGACAATGTTGTATCTCTTGAATATTGCAAAACTGAATATCAAGTTGTTTATATCTTCACAAAACCTTTAGTTGAAGCTATATTTATTCATCTCTGCACTATGCTTGGGATTCAGGAAGCTGCAATTATGGGGGGGGTGTTCTAGTGATTTAATTTCACCTCCTCAAACTCCATAGTTGT